>CAEGAD010042282.1:0-75222 GCA_903067055.1 Poeciliopsis paucimaculata | reverse complement strand
AAAGGAAAAGAATTAAGTGAGGTTAATGTAAATAAGTCCATAACATGAACTACAGCCCAAATACTCTTTTTAGAGTGTATATAGGGTGGTAGAGTTCTTGATGTGTCTCGATTAATGTTACCAACTGTGTAGTATTGTTACCCTATAGACAGTTGATCTAATATTCTCTCGTCATTTCTTTAACGATGTGATCCGAAATCAGAGTGTGGATCAAAGTACAGTCGGATGATGTCGGACTGATCAATGTTAACCTCTCTGGCAAACCAATGTAGGAGTGCTAAAATATTTGTGTGCTTAAACAGATGGCAAATTGTAAGCTCATCAAAGGAGTTCAAACTTCTTTGTGCAGCATATACTGAGCTCAGAGTAAGCAACATAGCCATGTAGAAACTTGACTTTTCTTGACATCTTAATTTCTGCAAAGACAATTCAGAACATCAACTTTCTTTCTTGTTGTGCATTTTCATTTTATGAATGAAAATGCTAACACATGAGTGTTTCTCAAAATTTTCGATAACCACCTCACTAACAACAATAAAACTAAAAAAATTAGGCTTCCTGGAGTCAAGTTTTCTAGAGAAAAACTATATTACTGTTGAATAGTTCATGCCAAAATTCCCACTGAGTACCTAAAGAGGCTAGGCTCTTAGGCAGCCTCTTTAGATTTTAATTGTACTTGAGTACAATAATATGAGAACAATAACATTTTAGTTTAAATAAGTTGTTCCACTGACACACCTTGTAAGTTTTAGGCGTCAGTCATACAGAAACACAAAAACTGGTTTAATTTGTTACTTTTCTATCTGATCAGGAATCAGCAGCCACTATGGGATGGTGTCTCTATGACAGCCCATAAACAGTACAACAACTATGAACTTGATCTTTCCAGTCAGAAATATGTGAGAAATGTTAAGTTTCTCTCTTTAAATTCTCATTCTTGTCATTGCCACCCACTGAAATTTATTTGGCTGCAAATGATGGTTCTTAACAAGAGAGGAAAATACTCCAGAAAGTTTTCTCTTAGTGACCCTATTTTATATGATCGCCTAATTATGGGAATTACACTCAAAATATTTCTAAACATCTTGGCTAATACAGGCTTTAAGGAATACCTGGCTTTATTAGCTTTTTATACCATTAACAACCATTAATATTGTTGTTAATCATCATCATGCTATTTATTCTGTGCCTCTGGCTGTGTTTGTCTTCTCAGACAAGTGATGAAAGTATTTTCATCACTTAATGAAAATACTTGAGGCAGTTCTTATACAGTTCTTTGGGAAAAAAAGCCAGAGGACTACCTACCTATGTTATTACACCACTAGTACAAAATGCTTTTATCGTAAGTCTTTGATCCTCCCTCTCTTCTGTTTTGAGTTGCGGTAGATGATTGCAATACAGAGAAATATTTAACTTATAAATATAACTTTATTATTATCCCTGCTAAGCAATGTCGTAATATCACTGCCTTCATTTATAAATGCTGATTTTACACACAGGCATTGTTAGTGAACACGCCTTACTTGAGAACAGTTTAATCAGCTGCAAACACCATAAAAACACCATTCCATATTTGCTTGCAGCACAAACAGCTGATCCTCATTTGTGTTTTTGAATAAAAAAGGAGGTGAAAGATGTGTTTAAATGTGAAAGCAGTTATTCTGCTTTGGATAAAAAAAATCTATCGAAATAACAAATTGCACAGTGTCAGAATTTGAGTAAGTGTTTAATCATATTTCTGTCTATATTATTAATGTAATTTGTCTGTATGCAAGCTCTGGTGCCCTATAAAGATTAACATTTACTTTTCTGGGGTACCTTTAGTCAACTGTTGAATTTGTCAGGTATAGAAAATTGTAAAAACTTTTTTATAAAACTTAGGCAAGTACTTAAGTAATAGGAATTTACTTTGCAGGAGAGTTTCTTAAATCTTGCAAAACTGGATGTAATTAGTTTGTATGTTAACATCACCGCCAACTCTATTTTTGCTCACACCATGCATTTTTTTATGTTGGGTAGAGCATGATCATGGATATGCTGAGCTTGTCATAAAATACCTCTTATACAAAATATACATCTTATATCAAACTTCTTGTTTTACAAGTTGTTTTCCTGGAATATTTTCTACATTCTGATTTTGTTAATTTTTTGGAAACAAACAAAATTGTTATATTTTGAATAGTCTCTCTTGTTATGATCCAGGTGGTGTTTCAACCAGTATTACTCTTCTGGGAATTTACTGCAGAAGGTAAACATGTTCAGTGGCTTGATTAGTCTTGCCTTACTGGTTGTATCTCAGTACCTTAATTGCCTTGTAAAAAGTAGTTAAATCCAGAAACTTGTAGAGATTTCTTCAGATTTAAAATCTAATTGTAATACAGGTTTGCAAATCCTCACATAAATTCTTAAGAGAAGAGCCTCTGAAACTGCAAAAGATGATAGCGGAAATTTTAAATCGCACAACATATGGCAACATTTTGCAACATTTCACACAAATTCTTTAAAAGATTGTAATTACATTTACAGCACATTTATATAAAATTTTCACTGATTCCTTTAGTTATGCAGCCAAATTCTAAGAATTACACATTTACACGCACTTTATTTGGATTGTAAACATCACATTTACAGTTCTGCTCAGTGTCTGGAAATATTGTCTTATTTGAAGTTATTCTGAAGACATATGGACAAAGCAAAAATAATGATGATCACAAGAATGGCAAAGCAGAATTTCATCAGGTAGTCATTTCTTCTTGGATTATATCGAGCTTCTTGGACATATCGAATGGGATGTCCTTGTGGATGGGTAGAAGCATTCTCTCTATGGGACCTTCTGGCAAGTTGTTGGATTTCAGTAATGTTTCTCCGTCTTAATGCGTGTAAAAGGCTGGGTGTGATTCTGTATGTCTGAGCTGGATCATAATTTGTTCTTTCGTCAGATGTATCAAAGTGCTGAGTGATGTACACCTGGTCTATTATCTGTCCAGGGTGAGGTCCCGAGTGTCCTTCTTTCACTCTGATTATGATCCGAGCTTTGTTGTCATCAATATTCCTCCTGTGGGGATTTCTTATGTAGGATGGAAGCGCGTCAGAATCATCTTCATAAAGATTACCAATTGTATAGTATTGGTACCCCCAAGGCAGTTGATCTAGCATGTCTTCAAAATTTCCATAATGATGTGAGCCATAATCAGAGGAAGGGTCAAAGGTAAGTCTGATGTGGTGATCAATGTCGACTTCATGGGCAAACCAGTGTAGCAGCTCTAAAATGTTTGTGTGCTCAGAGAGGTGGCAGTCGATCAGATCAGTGATGGAGTTTAGACTTCTCCGTGCAGCAAACACCGAGGTCAGAATAAGGCACGCAGCAACACAGAAGCTGATTTTTCTTGACATGTTCAGTTCCTGTGAAGACATTTTAGAGCTTTCAGTGTTCAGTCTGTGGTGTTGAACACTTATGTGAAGATTTAATCACTAAATTCCAAGAACTGAAAGAGGGCAGCACCGCCTTTTGACTATGATTGCATAAATGGTTAAACAGGTTTAACTTTCAGTTTAATGATTAGTAAGTAGTAAAAGTGGTAAAGCATTTCTGGGTCACCGTATTGACGATGGCAGAAAGATTTAATCAAATTATTATTTTTGGATGGACAATATGCCACAACTTTGTTCATAAGGGAAAGATATGTAAAAAGGTGTTAACATAAAAAAACACTAAATATGGCAAAGAAAAGTCTCTCCAAATATCCCCAATTTATTCGTTATTGAAATGCACATCTTATTGGAATAATTTACAAACTTACTCTTTTAACACAAGCAGAATTTTAATTTTAAATTGAACCGCATAAGTACAAAGACATTTCTAAACATAAGTTAAGAATTATCAAATTAATCGATTTTGTTATTTGAAAGTATCTTTGTACACAAATGTGGCTACACAGAAAAAGGAAGTTTCGAAAAGGAACAGTGTGCACCATTTGTTGCAATGTAAAACTTGAGACAACAGCTTATGTCCGAATCTTTTTTTCTGATCTCTAGAATGTTTGTATTTCTAGGTTTCTACTGCAGTTGAGAGAAACTCACTGCCTTTCTGAAATCAGAAATTAGGCGAGCTTACCTTTGCAGTAGTTTGCTTCTTTAGGTCTCTGGTTGATTTGAATCTATGAGAGGAGTGGTTGATTTCTTTCCTTTTTTCAGATTTCCGTTTCATAAAAAATGAAACTTGGGTAACAAGCTACATTGAGTTACCATAGCAACTACGTAGTAGTAGCTTTACTTACAAAAAATGCTTCCTGTATTCAGAAAACCTTAATGGTCCTTTGTTAAATGGGATCTGTTGATGTTTTCTCCTGTGTTGTACAGTGATCTTGGAGTAAAGTTCAGCATGAAAATGCAATAGAAAAACTTTTTATAGGAGGATCTCTGTTTACTTTTTTTATGGAAATTAGGCATTTACTTTTACTTTTTACTTTAGAGAAAAGTAAAAAGACATGAAGGTGTTGGTGACTTTTGTTTTCTCTTATATTCCTTTTGTACATATTAGCAAACCAAACATCCATCCAGTGGAGTGGCTTCAATAAGAATTAATTTAAAGTTTTCTTTTCAAAATGTTACCATGTTCTATTCTATATCTCTTTCCAAATAGGGCACTTGTATATCTGTATTTAAGGGATTTTTAAGAAATGGAAAGACAATATTTCAAAAGATTTTTAATAATTTCAGTAAATATAGTGCTTTGCTTATGATCAACTGTCTGTATTTTTAGAATTTTTAATAACACAAATCAAACAGTGTTTATTTAAAACATGTAATCATTAACACATTCTAAAGCACAGCATACAAACTCCCTGTCATAGAGATTTAGCTTCTGTTTCTGTGTGCAAGTTCTTAAGCGAACTACATAAAACATAACTCATTTTTATTCATACATAGAAACACACATTATGTACTTGGTCTACTTAACTAAATTTATGTTCCATAATTTAAGATGGCATGGGTACTGAACGGTTTCACCGTGGCTTACTGAACAGTTTCCACACAGACTGCTCGCTAAACCTGAGGCACACTATATAGTCAAAGATAGTCACCCATCCAAAAGATTGAATTCAGGTGTTCCAGGAACATATCAGTCATAGAGATATGCAGATTCAATTTAAATTGACTTGGCTTAACATCTTGTTTGCATATCCTTATATTTAAATACACATCAATAATTTTTTTTTTTTTTTTTGTCATACACAACAATTGCCAAATTACAAAACTCCTGCAATACAGCAGTAGCAGTTATTTTGATTTAAAACTAGCAGAGTCAAGACTTCAAATTGTACACAACAAAAAGTTTACACAGTTGGAAAAAACAATTTTTGGCTTATTTAAGTACAAGCATGAGATGGTTCACAAAATATCACCTTGGCAGCTATAAATTGACACATAGTCTCTATTAAATGTGCTCTGCTAGATGGCTACATTTCATACCTGTAAAAGCCTGTGACAAAAATAAGCTTTAAAGATGGAAAATAGCAAACATTCAAAATGATCAAACTCTTTGCATTACTTCTTATTAGTTTTTTTTCCTCCGAGGTTTTTTGTGGCTCTAGTGGCCCATATTTTTTTAAAGTAGGCTGAAGGAGGGCAAGGAGAGAGGGGAAGACATGCGGCAAATGTTGCCGGGGCCGGGAGCCGAACCTCGACTGCCACATCGAGGACTAAGGCCTCCATGCTTGGGCCGTGCTAAACCCCTACGCCCCATCACTTCTTGATGTTAACAATATTTTTGCTGACAAATGTATCTATAGAAAAGTAAAATAAAAAAAGAAAAATGTTGTGAAATGATTACAATCATGTTGGATTAGTTTTCCTTACCATCTGAAGCACTATATTTTCAATTTGTTTTCTTTTCTTGCTCCTGTCTATTTTCTTGAAAAGCCAAGGTAAATCCCTAAAGCAATACAGATGATAATGAAAACAACACAACCAAAAATTCCACAACATAAACCCCAGTTGCAATGATCTTGGTTACTGTAATTTGTGGAATGAAGACGCGTGTAACCATCTCTGTTGGAAGAATATCTCTGAGTATTAGCATTTGATTCATTTCCAAAATGAAGTGTCACAACACTGTCATCCGACGTTTCAATGTCATAGGCGGTATGACTTCTCTGAGCTCTTAAAAGGTTGGTAGTGACCCTATATGTGTGATCTCGATCGTAAGTTGATCCACAGCTTCTAGATAAGTGCTGAGTGATGTAGACTTCGTCAATTGTCTGTCCGTTTTCTCTGACTCGAAATATGATCCGAGCTTTGTTATTTTCAATATTTCTTCTCTGGGTGTCAATTACAGAAGGTGGCAGGGATTGTGATGTGTCTCGATTAATGTTACCAACTGTGTAGTATCGGTACCCTGGAGGCAGTTGAGCCAATATCCTCTCGTCATTTCTATAACGATGTGATCCATAATCAGAGCGTGGATCAAAGGTCAGCTGGATAATGTTCTCAAAATTAACTGTTTTAGCAAACCAGCGAAGCAGTTCTAAGATGTTTGTCTGTTTATACAGCTGGCAGTTTTTCAGCTCATCAAGGGTGTTCAGTGGTCTCTGTGCTGCATCCACTGAGCTTAGAGTCAGCAACACAGCTACACAGAAGCTTGTGATTTTTCTCAACGTCTTGGCGCCTGTAAAAACATTTAAGAACATCAGTTTTCATCCATACTGTGCATTTTCTTTGTATGTATATTTACTTCAGTGCAAAGCTTTTTGTCACAACAAAGTCACTGTTTTCAATATTAGTATTTTGGTTAATATATTCCACTTATTGTGAAATTCGTAAGATATTCAACCTTTTGGCAGTGAGGTGGGACTGCCTGAAGGCAGGAAAAAATGTGAGGTTATCACAATTGATACTGTCACAGAAGACATTTGGTACCAGATGTTGACATAGACCGTTTTTTCTCACTTCCTAAGTTAGTGCTACTCATCTTTTTTTTTCCTGATAAACTGTCATTTGGTTCTTAAATGTGCAAATTTTGAAATTTTTTGTAAATGTGTTTAGTTCCGCAATATTTAGCACAAAACAGTCAATACTGGCCTTAGGCTACTGCACTTGAATTCTCCTATTGCCAACAGTGGTACAAGTTAGTTGAGGTCTATGTCACACATACCCTGGTGGCATGAGTTGGAATAGTGAGCATAGCAGATATTGATTAATAGCATTTCTCAGCTTTGCAAATGTATGATTTATTTGCAATGTATATGTAAACTGCATGACGGACTGAGACTGACTGCAGTGCTTAGCAAAGAAACTGGTTTGGCTTGATATTTTACCTAGGCTAAATATAGAACTGCATAAACAATTTTGAGCTGTACTCCATCTTTCAGGCATTAATTTTACACATCAACAATGTATCAGGCCATTTTAATTGACTCCAACTGTGCTCAGACCATAGGTTGTATATACAAGTATATCTACAACAAATCAGTTCAAATTAACAGATCAGTGTTTCTGGGAAAATTTTGGTTGTTAAAGTAAGAGATGATTTAGAATAATGTTGATAATCATAATCAATATAGTCCTCCATATTATTAGTTATAGCAATGCTACTACACATTTTCCTAACATTGAGCAGCCCTTGGAGAAAATCTTAAGAATTGGTTTCTTAACAACTTGTTTTTTTCTATACATTATTCGGCTAAAATGACATGAAAATGATTTTAATGTGAAAGTTGTTGATTTAAAATCAAATAGTGTTTTCAGTGTCTATAATAATTTGTGAACCCCTTTATTCTGTCAAACAGATGCTACTTATATTTAACAGTTTTGAGGGGAGAATAAGTTTAGGGAAGATAAAATTTACCAGAGAAAAGATGCATTTTCTGTTAAATATTTCTTGTAATAGTCATATTTACTAGCTACATCTAACATAAGGTTTCATCAGCATCTTTTAATCAGTAACTTAAAGAGCTTACCTGTACAGTCAGCTGTTGTCAGGTCTCTGATCTGTGTGTGTTTGAAGGGAGCGGTGTGTTTGTCTCAGTTGTCATTTCGTGGGAAAGAAAACTGAAGTGACCAATCGGACGGATTTATAACAGGTTCGACAGACTGATGCGTAACAATGGAAAACTAAATCATCGAGAAAGGAATGCTGTTTTGCTCGAACTTGATTTCAGATTAAAAATATATTGGACTATTGAAAAATATTCCTCTTGTACAGAAATGTGGGGTTATTGTATGTTCAATACTTCCCTAGAAGTTATTTTCAAAAGATACTTTTCATCTGACAAACGAGCCAATTTAGGGCACATATTGTAATTTATTGAATGCGACATATTGATGGGATTTTTGGAATGGTTGAGTCAGAAATGGGAAGTGTAGGATTTTGGTTTTATTTTCAGTAAATCAAATACAAACTGCACTTGCTGATAATCAGGAGTTGTTTCTTGGCTGAAAGTAAATACTTCAGATGTCTCTAGTCTCTAGTATTGTTGTTGCGCAAAGAGGTTAGCGTAAGGAATATCATTAGATTCACATTGGATTTATTTGAAACCTTTATTGAAACCTATTTGCTTTAATAGCTTTATCCTCTATTAAAGCACTATGACATTAATATTCTACTTTTGTGTCATTGCTACTTTGAGATTAAATTTTTTTTGTATTAGCTTCTCTAATGGGTGAAAATAAAACAATGTTGCAAAACACGAGTGTCATTGTTGGTGAAATACAAACTATGAAGACAATTTGTGACAAAACCTGTGCACTTTAGCAAAATCAGAAAAGGTCTTGCACACAGATGCTCATGTTCAAGTTCTAAGTTTAAGACCCATTTCACTACAACATTCCTAAATAAAATTTGGTGCTACCACTTGCCTTTTAGAAGTAGCTTAATTAATAAGGTAATTATTAATTAAGGGCAATCCGACCAGTTCAGACGGATTTATAGCAGGTTCGACAGACTGATGCGTAACAATAGAGAACTAAATCATCGACAAAGGAATGCTGTTTTGCATTCCTGCCAGCTAATTTACATCTGTATATTTACTTATATCGTCTCTTTTTCTGTGCTTATGTAAACGGTAATTAAAGAGGTCAGTTTTTCTAAAAAAAAATTTAAAAAAGGGTTTTCTTCCATACAACAACATTGTAATATAGGAGAGAGTTTGTATGTTTGTATTTCACAATATTGAATATTTTAACCATATCCTCACCATTATGGACATCACTTGGACTCTTTCTCTCTGTAATAATAAAAAGTTCTCAGATTGCTCTCACCAGCTGTTCACTGTTAAAGAAATTTGTTGTCTCCTTTGTAAGCCTCACTCAGAGCACATTATGTTCAACGAGAACCAAAGCCACTAGATAGCTGTGTAAGCCATGTTTGTACATAACATTGCTCAAATGAAACTTATCTGGTGGCTGGATCTTCTGCACACTTCACTTCTGTTCTTGTGGGCACACAAGCAAATGCAGTGATGGAAATAAGTTGTTTTTGCATATAGTCAGAGAGGCCTGAAAGCTCAGTCGCAATGTTTCTAGGACACTTGTCAGAAATGAATTAAAGCTTATTTGGTGGATTTTTTTTTGTTTACATCACTTTTATTAAAAACACAGTATAATTTATCTGGAATACAGTCTTGCATTCTGTATGTTGATTAACACCTGATATTCTGTACCATTGCAATGATCATTAGGATCATCTTTGGGATCATTTGATTGTCCAGGACCAAAGTATTCTTAAAAGCAGGGAAAATAACAGACAGCTTTATACAATACATTCAGTGCAACAAGACTGTCTTTAGTGCATTTGATGCAGTCTTTCTCATTTCCAGCAGGGGGTGCGTGCTTTCTCTGCATTATCTTTCAGTATGAATCTTGCTTGGACTCCTGGAGCAATTGTCATATTAGAGCAATACTCATAAACAACAGTGTCCAGACAGCCATATAAATCAGTGTTCTGTTCAAATTTCTTTGCCCATTGCCACTGCCACCATTCATAGTTGTTTGTAGATTTATCTGCGGATGTGTAAAAGCCTACCCATGAGTCTTTGAATTGAGATGTCCAATCAGTGAAAGAGGTTTTCACATATAAGCGTGCACAAGCTTTGCCATCCTTTGCGAAAAGTTGCAGGCTTGCATTGTAGCCTTTTATATTGACAGCTGCTGTGGGATTCTTAAACTCTGGACCTCTGTGTATCTCCTCTCCTGCACGGGACCAAAAGCAGCATACTGTTGTCACTTCATGAAGCCGGACCTGTAGGCCTTCATTCAGTGGCACTGATGTGTCATAGGTGCCTGATTTTGCATTTCTAACAGACTTATAAGTCAGTGGTTTCTCGTCCTCATCGCTCCTATAAAGTACAACCATCACACCGCTTTTGTAGGTATTAACTGGAACATTTCTCCAAATTATTCTGGCTCTTCCTTTTGAATCTGTCACCACCTGAAGCGTCATATCACTACTGTGATCAGGAGGGATTCTTATGGACACCTCAGAGCTTCTATTGGGTCTGCTTGGTCTGCTCTCTGGGATTCTGACAACATAATCAGGTTGTGTGTTTCTTCTCGCTGAAGGCTGACGTCTGTTGTTGGGTTGCTGGTTAGAGCAGTACTTTTCCTGGATTACAATAAACAAGAATAAGCCCAGACAAGCAAGGTCACCCCACAAGTTTCTAATCTCCCTCAGTTGGAAATAATCAGCGTTGCTTCTCAAGTTATCTCTGAGGATTGTCAGTGTGTTGAAGCCATTCAGTTCCACAGAAAATTGACTGATCTGTCTCAGAAGGCTGGTAGTGATCTGGTATGTATGGTCTGGATCATACCTTGTCCCTTGATTATCTGATGTCTCAAAATGCTGCGTGATGTAGATTCTGTCTATTACATGCCCAGCCTGCCGTCCGACATTCTGCTCCCTTACTCTGAATATGATCCGATCTCTGTTTCTTCCCTCATATTCAATTTGTGGATGGACAACGTAAGATGGGAGATCAGACGACGAATCTTGATTGAGATTACCAACAGTAAAGTATCGATATCTGACGTTTCCATGAGGCAATGGATCCAAAAGCCTTTCATAGTTTCCATAGTGGTGTGAGCCATAATCGCCTTCATCAGGGTCAAAGGTTAGCCTTATAACATTGTTATTGTCAATGTCAACTTCATTGGCAAACCAGTGCAGGAGCAAAAGACTGTGTTTTGGCACAGACAAGCCAAAGTTAAGTTTCTTGAGGTCGTTGATGGTGTTGAGGACTTGCACTGCTGATGCTGAGGTCAGGAGAAGAAGCAGAGCCACACACAGACCTGGACTTGTTCCTGAGAACTTCCCCATCCTGTAGGAATATTTAAAAATTACTAAACCTGTATCATTGCAAAATTTTGTCTCATTATGGTAACGGAAAAGACACTTTTTTCCCTGTCTTTAATTACGCGCTAATGATTTAGAGATATTTGTTTTTACCATAACTTTAACTCATTTTGAGCAATAAGAATCAATTTCACTGAGAAAGGTATTAGAAAATTAATGTTCAAGATTCTGAATTGAATACATTTTTTTTTTATTTTGTCCAGCACAACTATGCAAGGAAAACCTTTCAAAAAATAAAACCTTTAGTTTTTGCTTGTTTTTTTTGGTTTTTTTTACAAAATCACCCCTGACACTGGGGTGACCACTGAAACCTGACCCCTCATACTGGATTGTCAGGGGTCAGGTTTCACCACTGACACTTTAGCCAGTATCAGGGGTGAAACCTGACACTGGCACTGGCTGAAACCTGTATGTTTCAGGAGGTTTGAGGACATATGAAAGGCTCTTTAGCCATTCCCAAAGTGAACATCCTTCACCATACTCAACAATATACATCAAGCTTTTCTCACATAATTCTGCTGTGTTTTATTACCAAGCCCACCTGGAGTTTTTGTTGCTGAGAAGCTGAGACTCATCTGACAAAAGCACATGGTTCCAGTTAAACTCCCAGTAGACTTTAGCAAACTCCATGTGTTTACGTTTTTGATCAGATTCAAGAAGTCTTTTCTGGCTTTCCAAACAACTAGGTGACATGCAGATAGCATACATAGTTTGTTTATAAAAACCTGTTAACCTATTCAGTTCTCTAACAGTGCCTATATTTCAAACCTCACAAGCCTTCTCATTGTGATTGACGATAAATATGGATTGTTATCCAGGACAGTAGGAAAGGTTAAAATAAATGAATATTTATCATGTTCATAACATATAAACATAAAGTTATAGATTTCTAATTACAAGTTCCTAGAAACTCTGATCAACCTAAATAAGTAAATTACCAACTATCCATCTATTCATTCATTCATTCATTCATTCATTCATTCACACCTAAGGAGAATTTAGAGAGACCAGTTGACCTGACAGTCATGTTTTTGGACTGTGGGACCTTCTTTCTGCAAGGCAACAGTGCTACCAACTGCTCCACTGTCAGTAAATTACTAATAAAGAGGAAATCTCAAAATACACTCATAGAAAATGGTCCTTGGGGGGTGTTAATAATTACGATATTGGTGACTTCATTAAACAGCTAAGCTAAGTTGCATTGTGAGATAATGATACTACGATAAAATGTGAATTTATATTCGGGATTTAAAATGCCCTTTATAGTATTGCAGTATTCCTTAAAATCAGCAATAACTACTGATATGTCGCTGTTTACACAAAAATAATACATTTCCTGGTCAAAAGATTACATCTTTCAATTATAGATGTAGAATTATACAATGCATTTCTCCTTTGAATATTAAAGATATGCTTAAACTTACAAAATTATTTCCTTTTCTAAAACAAAATTTTCTTGAGTAAATAAGAAAGCTTACCCACCTGACAGTGCTGTAGACCAACGTTTGTCTGAGCTCTGTGTTTTGTGTTCAGCTGATTTGACTTCCTCAGAGTTTCTGTTTCCTGGTTAATGAAACCAGATCTTTTAGTTGAAAGCTGTAACGGGAAATGTGGCCATAGTACTTGTTTTGATCGGCAGTGTATGCTTAAAAGCCACGCCCAGTGGTTTCCAAAGGTCTTCAGGCATACCTTTTAAATAATTAACTAAATATGAATTGCCTACCTTTCAACACTAATTCAAATATTGCTCTTTGATAGCATGCTGAAGTTCACCTATTCCCCCACATTAACTGATTGTGTTTGGTTTGGTTTTATTTGTTTTAGTTTGTTTTTTTCTTCTTTAGTTTTGCACAGCTTTCTGTTGAGTTTACTTAACTGCTGCAATACCTCTAGCCGCCAGCAGGAGATGCTCTTACACAGCCCGTCTTTCTAATAATTGTAGGGCGTTGAGCCTGTAAAATCTCAGTGGCAATCATTAACACTTAGAAACATACGGAGGATCTGCTTCCTGACTCTTAATTTATCTAGAAAGCCCGGTTTGCTTTTGAGGCTCCACAATCTGTTTTCAAAACACTGATGGAGGCTCATTTTGACTGTTGCTAAAAATCCTCACATCCGAGGAATAACTTCCGCTTTTCCCAGAGATCTGTATGCATGTGACAGTCTCATAACATATAGACACAGTCATGCAATGTTTCCACTACTTTTTGGGGAAATTATTCCAGTTTGTTTTCTCAAGATGTATCCAGTTTAAGATATATTTACACCAAACTCAGTTATTTGGTTGATTCTGGAAAATGTTTTTGTCCCCCAACAAAAAACATTTGACTTCACAGTTGATTTGGGCTGTGTTCATAAACACACAACTGCACTAAAATACTGACACACTTAAATTTCAGCTAATTTCCTGAATGAAGGCTTGGCTATTCCCTCTGGGCAGGGCAAAAGAGTGTAAAATAACACAACGGAAATATTTAGTTCCTCTGTCGTCACCACCTACAGGTTTCACATAGGGAGTCCCTAAAAAACATCCATGTGATAACCATGGTGTGACTAAAGATTTTGGTGTAACTTGTCTCAAATCTGACAGGACAATGCAGACCACAGCACTTCTTAAATTACAATATATGCATCTGCTTGTTCTTATGCCTCAAACTTTTTCCACATTTTGTACATTACATTTTTATGTGAACGACAAAACACTGTTAAATTGTGAAGTGCAAGAGAAATAATACATGTTTTTTGACTAAAGCACATCATTATTCACTGTGGAAGAAATACAAAGATCCCCAGCAAAACCACACATCTGCCCTTCATGGAAGAAGAAAACGGCTGTTAAGACATGAGAAGTGAAGCTTGCTGAGGACACAGAAAACATGGAGGAGAAGGTGATCTGGTCAGACAAATTAGGTGTGAGTAGAAAAACTAACATAGCATATCACCCTGAAAACACAATCTTTATGGTGTTGGCAGCGTCATGTAATGGGGTTGATTTTCTTCTACAAAGATAGGACAGATGGTCAGAGTTAATGGAAAAATTAATGGCAGTGAATACAGGGCAATACAAAGGGTTATGTGGCTGGGGTAGAAGTTCACATTTTACCAGGATGACATACAGACAGAGCTGCAATGCATGGCTTAGGTCAAAGGTTATCCAGTTAAATCTTGGACCTTAATCCAAATGAGAGTATGTGTTTATAACATTTATGTTTAAAATGTCTCCATACAGTAGGTGTGAATGTATGCTGTTTTGCAATAAAGAATGAGCTAAAGTTGCAGTCTTTTGTTGCAAAAGTTAGTACAGATAAACACTAAAATACTTACTGTTGTAATTGCAAAGAAAGGTGGTTCCGTATTAACTCAGTTGGGCTAAATAACCTTTTTTTTCTTAAAAATTTATTAGGAAAAGGAAACATAACATTTTATTTCCAATTCCGTTTTATGTTCTTTTTTTTATGTTGGTCAATTACATAAACTCCAAATAAAATGTAAACTATGTTGTAGTTATAATGGGATAAAATGAGGAAAAGTGAAATCTTTTGCTATGGACTGTAGAAAATATAAACAAAAGCATTCAAACTCAGGACATGTCTGGATTTTTCTGCACAGGAAAACAAAACTACATGTGTGAAAGTCCCTGAACAGCTGCAATAAACTCTGCTAGCAGTCTGCCAGGCAGTCCTACGCTCTCGTTTGCCAACACATGACAACATCTTGGCTCAGAAATGTCCACAAACATCAACCCCATGGCACTGGCTTTCTGTTACAATGTCCTCTTCTCCTCAAAATGGGGATTTTTAATCTTTAAACATGATATCCTGCTCAGCAGGGTCTTTAATAAAGGAGTGCACCATTGGATAAGTGATGAATGACTCACTCTGCATGCATGCAGGGTCACACAGAAGTCTTCATCTTTAAGGAGAAGCTCAAAAAGAGAGGGGGGAGGGCTATCTTACAAGAGGATTAATTTAACTTGCTTGTAACATGGTATGTGCCAATGCTGGTAGTTTTTCAGTAAATAATGCAGTGACTGGACTGAGTTGTGGTGTCAATAGGAATAAATAGGTTTTATAGTCAATAGTTAACTCTTAAATAAACAGGTTGCAATGGTAATCTAAAGTGTTTGGCTCCAGAGAGACATGAATGTTCATGCTGAGATTTTGTAAATAAATAAAGATTGGCTGAAGGCCATCTACAATAATAATTTTGTGTTGGCAGGAAAACTTCTTAATCAAGTGAAAGATTTAAATGGGTTTATATTTTCCCCTTTATACTTTTTAAATAATGCTAGTTGTCTTCCTTTTTCTACTTTAACACAAGCAGTATGATCATTAAATGATGTCTTCATGATCTGCACGACAGCATTTGTAAGAACAAAGCTTCAACCCCAAACAAGATTTCCATTTTTTTGTCCTTCAAACATGAAAAAAGTGGAGAGTAGCTTGTAAAATAAGTTTCATCTACAGTTTTATATCGAGTTAAATGTTGCATTTTGTGTGTGTGTCTCTTTTTTTGCACTTCACTTTAAAACATAAATAAACTTTCCTTTGTTTTAAGATGCAGAGTTAACTAGGAAAAAACTAAGAACAGTGCTCTGATATTAGCCCAGAAATGTCTCTTTGTGAACAAAGTCAGCAAGGAAGGCTTTCTTCTTTGAATTGTCCAGTGTGTGGATAACTTATCTGCAATGTCTCATCGCTCAGCCTCTTGTTACTGGCGTCACTGCAGCATAGTCCTCCCTCCCCTGTCCTCCCACTCCCTGTCAGTCCAACTAGTTCTGGATTCATGGTGTTGGTTCTTTGGGTTGTTCAGACAGTCCCTCAGTCAGTGTCCAGGTTGATGAAATAAGTGTCTGACAGATCTGTTCAGTCTTCTCTGCTGTCACATCTCTTTGTTTATTTGTTCCTCCTCCACCATGAGTTTGGAGAGCATTCCCGCAGAGATCAGTAAGGCTCAGTAGGACTCGTACACAAGCATGTAGATCCGTTCAAATGTCCCCTGCATTGAGAAGCAGAAGACATTTCAGTGTCCCCTGCTTCTCAATGCAGTGTCTGGAACTGATCATGATCTCCTGGATTGTTATCAGCTGGTGGTGGGATATCATTGTAGACACGGACGAACAGGAGTTGAGGTCAAAGTTCAGATGCACTGCAATGAGGCTGAGAAAGATTAAGTGTGTTTTTTAAATTTCACTCAACTTTTTCTTCTAACCTTTCAAAAATATTTAAAATCTTTTGCTTAATCCAAACAGACATTAAACATATTAAGGCCCATATTTTCTTTTCATAAGGTTTCTCTCTCGGGAGGAAATGGGTCTTTGGAACCACTTGATCACATTTTTTACTCTGAAAATGAAGGAATATGCTCTTTTATTCTGCAAACGCCTACACAGACTCAGATAAATCAGCTTGGCAGTGACTCTACCTTTAAAAATACCTTAAAGAAGGGCCTTTAAAGGTATTCCATTGTTCTCTAGAACTCTGCTGTATACAACTCATAAGGCTCTACTTTTGGGATTTTCCTGTATCCTGCCTTGATCCAAACATAACCAATCTTTTCTAGATTATGATGGAATAATTTATGACACTCATTGTCTTCCCAGATAACATTGGATTCACTTTAAGTTCATAAATCCCAGTGCTGAAGACTGCTGAGCCAATGATCAGCCATCCCTTCTATTAATGTCTCTTAATATGAGGTAGGAGGCCTGTCTGTACCTTATACAGTTGGTAGTACCTTATGTCTGTACCAGAACATAAGGCCTGTCTGTACCTTATGTCTGTACCTTATACAGCTGGTAGTACCTTATGTCTGTACCAGAACATAAGGCCTGTCTGTACCTTATACAGCTGGTGGTACCTTATGTCTGTACCAAATATGTGGTACAGACATAAGGCCTTATGTCTGTTAAGGCCTGTTGACATCCTCTGATGTCCAGCACAAAATTATAAAAAAATAACATCCAAGCACTGTCAAGGTGAAAAGCACCAATTCAGGTTTTAATATCTTGCATAAAGTCTCAGACACTTTTGTACATGTTAGAGTGAAACACTTTGCCAGACAGAGACAAAAAATACTGTTTCATATTCAAGGACAGAAGATTTACAAATGGAGATGGTCTGACTTTCCTTGCAGGTGCAAGACAACATCTTTGGGAAACAATCTTCAGTGTGATGACTGATAAGTTTGTTCTACAATTGTCCAAAAGCTTTAAGAAGTAGACATAACATGATTGAGGTTAATGAAGTCATTGGACGACCTTTAGTATCTAAACAGAGACAGCTTAAATGAAAGAGACCAGGAGAGTTCACTTTTGGGAAAGTGGAGAGTTTTGTCTTCTTTCTTTTTTTCCTAATTTGTGAAACAGCAATTGGTTTTCTTTCCATATTTGGTCCGACTGTGTTTTTACCAGACACGTATGATTACCTGTTTTTTTGTTGGAAAACCCAGCCAACACTGGGTACATCAAGCTACTACTGTGGATGAGAAGATATATCAAGAGTACACAAAGTAATTCCTTTCATTTGGTGTTCCCTAGTTTTTCAGATGCATGATGTTTCTACATCTGTAGCACTGGGGTTAAATTCATACTAATGCATATGTGGAAGCATAATTATACTTTGAAGGGAAACAGCTCTCTCCCTTACCTTTTAATTACACAAACATGGACCTGAAGAAAAGTAATAAAGAGCCCAATATGTTTAAAGCCAAGTCATTGCCATATGTCATATATTAAGTCTGGTTCAAGTTGCTCTAATTGTATTTTCTTCATTCTTTATCACGTTAAGTTAAACAATTGCTGTATTTCTTCTCTGCATAGATTGCTTATTACAAATGAGAAATGTTCTCCTATTCAGTTTTTGTAAAATCTTAATTGGCTGAATCTGATTTTTAACTATTTTCCTAATTTTATTTAAGTATAATGTACAACATTCCAAACATTTATTTCTAGTCTTCCTGCTGTGAAAGGTCATTAACTATTTGCAAATTTCTCTAACTTAAGCATGCTGTTTTAAAAAAGTTTATACTGCAGGTATCTTCCATGAATGCAAGATAAAATGTTTGTTTTCCTCTTCAAAATGTGGAGTGAAGTAATATTTTTAGAGTTTTTATATTCTTGCATTAAGTTCAGAATATAAAACATTTTTTTTACATTTAATAATTAAAATAAAAGGCATGTAATCTGCTGTGCCTCTCTAATATCTGCAACAACCAAAAAAATTGCTATTTCCAGCAGCAAGAACAAGATTTAGTCCAGTTTTTGTAAAACAAAATTAAAAAAATAACATGAATAGATTCTTGCTCTCAGTCGAGTTTAATAAATTAGTTCAACCAATGCTGCTTTAGATTAAGAGTGGATGGGCATTTGTGGAACTATTTAATGCGAAAATAAAATAAAAGGGGGATTATTAAAGCTGAGCACTGTGTACCCAATCTTTTTCCATTTTAAGAATACCTCCCTCTCCAGTTGGACCAAACTTTTACAAATCTTTTGGTCGTGTGCCTGGAGAAATTTATTCCAAGGATGTCCAATTACCTCTGCACCACACTTTGGCACCTCTGATGTAGGCCCTTAGCCTAACTTTGAGATCTCCTAGCGGGTGCATTTGAAATGTAGCGTCTTCCATACCAGACAGATATTTAAAAAAGTACTTAACAGATCAACTTTTCTTACTATAGGCTAAAGTATCACTATCTTGCAGCTTTAATAAAATGCAAACATGTCTTGACTTGTAATAGAAAGAGTTCTCTTGAAATATCTTTTTACATCTTTTGTGTTTCTTCTGACTTTATTTTGTCACTAATTCCATAATAGCTGACTTATTTCCATCCAGTAACATCTCCACAGAAGAGTGTTGTTCATAGTCTGGCCAACGAATATTTCGTTTTGAGGCTTTCACTGATCAGAAATAGATTTAATTTGAGTCTTCAACCAACTTTTCAAGCTTCGTATGATCATTTTTAATCATTGCTTGCAGAAATTTAGGAAAGCATCTCAGGAAATTGTTTCGACATTGTTAGGTCTGATGAATGAATGGGAGTGCTGAAGCAGATTTTATAAAACTCCCAGACTCAGCAGGGTATTAAGTTATCCTGGGAGTTAAGAAGCATAATAGTTATTTAAAGGGGCTTTGTAGACACACCTAGTCTGTGCTCCTGCCTAGATTCTGCTCCCGACAAGCAGATAATAACTCTTTGTCTCTGTTCACTGTGATCTATTTTTTTTTTTCTTTCTTCGGAGAGGGGGGGATGTTTGGAGGAAATGGGCGGATCTTGATGCTTTGCATGCTGAGTCACATGTCAGATTTGAGTGGGAGGGCCGAGCAGGGATCTGCCACAGCAGAATCTGGCCTCTCACTGGTGCTCTTCACTTCAGCAGGGGACAAGTCATTCTCACACTTGCGCACACACATTTTACACACGGTAAGTGCTTTGCATACCAGCAGGGGAGTGTTTGTGTACATGCATGTGATTGTGTGAGTGGGGGGGTTCTAAGAAATCTGTTGGAACTGAGCTTTTTTTCCTCTTTGGTATGTTTTCCTTCCTACCTTAAAGTGAATCTCTGTTTTGTAGTCCAGGTGATAAGTGATTGAATAATGTTGCTTCAAGCATTTCAGTCTCTGTTTGTGCAGTCTCTGTTCATATATTTGCATGTGTGGAGACATGACTTTTAAGTTTAGGACATATTTCATGCATGCAGTCCATAAAGTCTACTTTATGAAAATACTTGGTTCTAAGCTCAAACCTGGACAAATCTGCATGTTTATACAGATTTAGTCTTTTGAAATGTTTTTATTACTTGTCATTTTGACCTTTTTTAAACTATAGGAAGCAGTTTTTAAAACTATGCAAGTACATGTGGTCAGTTTAGTTTTAATAAGAATAGTAAATGATTACTTATAGCCACTAGTGAAAGGTTAGCCATCATTTTTTGAGTTTCTATTAAGAAAAACTTGCTATTAAGGAAAATCAAAGGGTTTCTTTCTTTATTGTTCTTGGATTTTTTTTTGTTGACCCCCTTTAGATTAAGTTTCTCTTCACCTTCATTGTTTCTTCTCTGCTCTGCTGTCTCATCTTTCTGCCATTGTTGTGGTTGTGGTTTCTGGGCCTCATCTCTCTGTCATCCCAGTCTTTGTTGTTCACTGCTCAAGCATTGCTTTGTCATAAAATCAAACCGTTGGAAAAGTCCAACCGCCCCTCACCTTTCCAGATAGTCGTCAGCCTCTGTTTTCCCTCAAAGGCATGCAGGACACACACTTTTACACACACACGGCTGTTGAAAGGAGCTCTGTTGTGGCCTCTGAGCATTGCCAGGCAAGAACAGACCGTTGCCTTTAACCAGCGTTTAATGGGATGCAGAAAAGGTCATTTTTACCTTCTGTGTCTTTGAGCAAGACGGTTGGTGAGTGACGTTGGATAATGCAGTCTTACTGGAATCCAGCGTCATAAATTTGTAATGCAAAACATCTCATGAATGCAACCTGCACTGCGTGAGGATAAACTGATAAAGTTTCGATTCTGTAGCCTGTTAGTTTACATGATCTGGCTAGAGGGAATAAGATGTAAAATATAACTGCTGGTTTTGTGTTTACATAACAAAACATAAGAAAGAGTGGCATGAATAATAGTGGCAGATATTGTGGTTTAAGGTATCTGTTATGAGTGTTTGGGGAAAAAAAAAAATCAAATGGTGACTATGATGCAGATACAGATACATCAATAATCCAACACTTTTAATACTAAATTAACAATGAAAACAGTGTCAAGTAGTGAGGAATACAAATATTGTGGTTTCGAAACTGTTTTTAATAAATCAAAAACATTTTTACGAAGATGCCAAAGTGACTGGCATCTTCGTAAGTGGTGTTTTCATTTCCCATTTCAAGTATAGAATAGGAGAGCCCCTCCCCCACGTGTTGCTGTAAAATGCTGTTTAGCTTGTTGTGACAAAGCTTCAACACTTAGTTTGCTTAAAGAAATATGATGTTGATAACTTGAAAATATATCCAGTCATTAAAACTATCCAGTCATGGTGTAGATGGAAACCAAGTGGAGCACCGCACATTGCTCTTATTGATGAAACTTTCCTTTTGAAGCTCCAGTCACAAGCACAGTGGCTTTTCTGCCACTCAACTATTATCAGCAGGTTATATGGTTCTAAATAAAGAGCAGAATGTCAAAAAGGTTTAGTATTCTATTTAAATTCTTGTAAACAACTTGTCTCAAACTAGTAATGTCATAATATGATATAATTTAGAATAAATAGGAATCATTAATGCTTTTTTGATATACAGTCTGAGAATCACATACTAATCAAAATAGCGTATTTTAAAACAAACTGAAATTGTTGCTACTGCTCATGTTATGAGATAAGCAGTGCAGATTGTAACCTTTACGAATTTGCACACATCTGTACTGAAAAAGGATCATAATATAAAGAACAGATGATGATGCAGTAGAGATTGTACTTAATTTGTTCAATGAAGCAGTAATATCACGTATAAAATCGATGATCAGTTGAAGAAAATAAATGCTCAGCCCTTTAGACCTGGATATATCGTTCCTAAGTGCACTCTTGAGTTTTGTATGTGGATCAGTCACAGTCCATAAATACTCATCCTGATGGCCGTACAGAACCTGAATAACACAATCACGTCATACAGGCAGACTGCTGTGTCCTGCAGAGCCTGGAGACTCTTCTGATTACATAGTTCATTAAGGAGTAGGCATGTGTTATAGAGCTATCTATTCTGGGCTGATAAACACATTCCTGATTATTATCTGTTCACATTATGTTTTAAAAAAGCAGTCACAATTGTAAGCATGTTTATCAACCCTATCGCACCCGACCATGGAGTTCTTACATATTTATAACCATTCATTTACATTTGAAGGTTAAAATCTCTCCTGTGGCCATGAGGTCAGGCATTTCTCTGGACATTTGTTGAGATCAGCCATGTGTGAGCACAGAGGTCAGATTTTTGATCTCCCTGGCCACATGGATCCATTCTTTGACAGTCAACCATTTCACAAATACAATTTGACCCAATTACTAAGATAAACATTTCCCTAGCCAGACTAATGACATTACAATCCCCTGGCTGTGAGCAAATAACAAATAATGGCTTACTAAGCTTTAATTTAGCTTATTCTGCAGAAAGTGTTTAAAGAACCACCTTTTAGATTTTACATTTTTCCCTTCTAAAATCCCTTTGTTAATCTGCTTTACTGTCAATAAATATTGTTATTCATAAATAAATTAGAAACAGCCTATTTTTTGAAGCACAGTTGTAAAAATATAAAGATAAAATTATTGAGTTAGATGCAATTAATATAATTGAAAAGACATTATTGATTCGATTTTTGATTCTAATTGTGTTTTACAAAAAATATTTATTGCGGCTCATATTTGCTACAAAAACTTCTGAAAACTGACATTTTTACATATACTGTTTAGGAGTTTATTCAGGCCTGTATAGTTTTGTAAACCATAGAAATTCACTCAACTGCATTTATGTGAGGAATGTCGTTCAGCAGTGGAATTGCTTTCCATAATTATAGATGTCGAGATAGAAATTAAACAAACAAGTTTTGGATTGGCTTGTCAGAACATAACATTCCTGCATGCACCCATGCACTTTTTACATTGATACATGCTAGAGTTTCATAATATGCACATAAAACCTCAAAGAATGCCGAGAAATCCTTTCCTTGTGAGCATCTCGGTGTCAGAAGCAGCTGAGGAGACTAGAAACACAACAACTCTCTTGTGTACCACCACAGTTGGGAGAGTGAACACATTCCACTGGCAGTCCAAACAAACCTGTGGGATCCCACTGTCACTGCAGCAATTTGCATTTCTTTAAAAGCTCAGGAATAATTGTTTGTACATCTTTACAGCGTACAAATGAAATTTATCACACAAGAACTGAGCAGATGGGTTATATTCATCTGCTCCTATGAAATATTGGATCATTTAATCTCATATGCCATTAGATTAAATAATCTAATGGCATAATGATGGCATGATGTCCAGTTTAGACCCCCGAGGGCAAAGTGTACATTTCTTCATGGATCTGAATGATGACTCTGGGAACTCAGCTTTGCTCTGACTTTAATAACACAACAGACCCTGTTTGCACTGCCACTCCACCAATTTCCTCCTTTTATTAGAGTATAAACTGTCCAGGGCGGAAAATGTTTGTTTAACCATGCATGTTTGTCAGCCATAACCCCATGTGGTTTGGGGTATAAAACTAATCAGTGCTGGAGTTCATCTGCTGGGATTGCAGCATCTTCTCTTCTTAAGAGAAGTGCTGGAAAAGTCTGGAACTGGAGAACATTGTAGATTTTATCTCTCCGAGGATAATTTACAGCAGCCCACAACCTTCTCAAAAACTTAGCATTTGGATCTTTATGAAACCAAATCCAGCAATGTTGAGATGAGATTCAGACACAGACCTCCTTTGTCTTGTCAGAGAATGTAAGAAATAGCTCAAAATAAGCAGATGGTTTTAAATGAGTCATATAAAAAAGCTTTTAGTGGATGTCTTATGCGTTGAGTTCGAGCTCCATATAATCACTTAAGTTTATTTATCCTAGATTTGAAAAAACGGTGGCGCTTGCACAAAATAAGTAGTACATGATACTTCTGTATATCATTTATTTAAGGATGGCGTGTTTGCTTTTGGTATGCATAAGAAAGATATTGGCAATAGGTTATAGCTGAAAACTTAATAGTGCTCTGGAAAAGATTCCTCTTATTTTGTCACATATCTTTGCATATCTATGTTTTAACAAAAAATTGTGAAATGCAAAGAAATTTTACAAATAAAAATCTGAAATGTTTATCTATTTGCACTCATTCCAATTGCTAATATATATATATATGTACACATATATATGTATAAACGTACATATATATATGTATAAACGTACATATATATATATATATCTCAGAAATGAACGATTTAATTCAAAAGTGACCTAATTAAAAGTCCACCTGTTTATAATTTCATCTCATCTCAGTATAAACACTGATAATCTGAAAGCCTCAGAGGCTTTATTAGAGAACAATAGTGAAAAATGTGCATCTTATAGACACATCAGACAGATCAAGGATGAAGTTGCTGAGAAGCTTGAAGCAGCCCAAGACTAAAAGGGCAAATCCACAGTTTGGAACGTCTTGGTGAACCTCAGTCAGTTCAGCAAATAAAAAGGAAGTGCCTAACCAGACAACAGTAACCCCGCAGGAGTTAAAGATCTCAAAATCTTAGAGAAGCTGTGACAGGACAACTATTTGTTGTCTGCTATATCCCACAAATCCTGCATATTTTGTTGTAAAACCTTTTAAAACTATCATCGCACTTCCACTTCAAAATTATGCACTTTGTGTTGGTCTCTCATAAAATCCCAATAAAACACATTGGAGTTTGTGGTTGTACTGGGTCAGATGTGGAAACATTCAAAGAATGGAGGACACTTTTCAAGGCAGGCATTTTTCTGACCCATCCTCTCTAAGAAATGTCCGCTTTGTTCTTTAAATAAAACGTTCAAATCCATTATGTCTTACTAAATAAAATCTGAGAGGCCCACAAATTGTATCCTGCTGTTGTAAAAGTTTCCAAACAAAGCAGACACTTTATGGGATGAGAGTTTTAGGGATCCAGTGACCCAGTGATTTACAAAAACGCTTCACGTTCCAAGTTTCCAGTCCGTTTGTTACGCTGGATTCCTCTCTTGTGACTCAAGCCAGTTTGTACCGTGGGTCAGAACCACTGGTAGTTGTGTAGAGGGATAACCTCAGAGGAGCTCTTTTCCAACTTAAACTGGGACATGACCTCTGACCTGTTTGCTATGCTGTCAAGATCAACAATCTGAACAGCTGTAGCACGGCTCAGTGGTCTTGGCCGCAGCGCCTCTATACTTATAATGAAGAGTCGATTTTCTGCGTGCTTGTTCAGGGTTTCTGTAACTTTTAAGAGGATTGTGCAGTGAACAGAAATGTTTGTTCGGTCTGTTTAAAATGTAGTTGCATCCCGGTTTGGAGGTCTGTAGTTAGTTAGTGAGGAATGCCTCAGGCCCAAAAGTGGAATAAATCAACAACATAACCGTCCACACAGTCTTTCCTTTTTCCTTCCCCCTCCTCTACTCTAAATGCTTTCCTGTGTCGTCCTCCTTTCTCTGACCTTTATCTTTTTTCTAACTCACCCCCCTTCCCAAGACCTTAACGTCTACTTCCTTTTTTGCCTCTTAACTTTATCTCACCCTTTTCCCCATACTTTCTTCATGTTTTCCCCTCCCTGCTTTTGTTTCCCTCTTCTCTTAAAAAAATGCTTTGTGGTTTTGTAGACCGCTGGCTGTATTTGCAAAAAGCAAAGAAATCCGATACTGGTGAAAGAAGGGGGAAAAAAAAGATCTTTTGTGACTAATAGAAAACAGCAATGCCAAAAGTCCAATGAGTTCTTTTGGGCTTTCCAGTTGCAGAGATTAATTTTCCTCTCCTGCACATTTCAAATAAACAGTTTATCTGAGATGACATTATTGAACCTGAAATAAGAGAAAACTTGTTGAAGTGGATCTGATGATCATCTTGAAGTCAAAGATGAATGACTTAGACCTACTGGTGTGATTTATATCATCTAAAACATTGCAAACCTCCAATTAATTTGGTAATAATCAAGATTTTTATTATTAGACGCTGCTGCTGATTAGTTCTTAGAAAAAAAGATAAGCTGCTTTATCATGGTGTGCAGGTTGTGTTCAGATCATTTCTTTTCTATTAGTCTTGAAATACACAAACCTGATCCACAAGTTTGATCACTTCAGTTTTCCTTAATTGATACACATATATAAAGGACATCCAACTTTTTCTGTCTTGTTCAGAAAACTGTACAGCTGGTAAAAATCTGCCAGATGTTACTTGTTAATTGTCAGTGTTTTTATTGTTTGTGAAAAATATATTACTGAACAAATTATTTTTTTTTATAGAAACTTCCAATTCTTACCTCAACTCTATGTCTGAAATGCTAATATTTCCAAAGGAACCATGTTCAATTCAGCTAAAATGGGGAAACATAATAAGCTTTGCTATACTCCTTCCGGCCTTCCTGTTATCTGCCAAATGTCTTGTTCTTTTGCAGCTTGAATAAATAGTAGACATAAAGTTTCTATTTAAGTAGTTAGATTTCAGTGCTTTCACTGATTTCATTTTTTGAGACATTTGTCACTGAAACTGGGAGGTTTTGAGTCTTCTAGCCTCAGAAGCAAATTGTTAGCTCCTTGAAGAGTTTGATGTGGTGTGTTTGAGTTTCCGACACACATTTGTTGAAAATATGTCCCCAGATATTTTCCTGCTGCTCTACTTTTAGCCAACTCCAAACCCATTTTGTGTTAAAACATAATCCTGCTCTTTTTTTTTTTTGTTGTTTTTGTTTTTGTTTTTTTTTTATCTTGAAATTGTTTGACTTAATATTAGCAAATTATTTGCTGCTCCATCAGTGTCTTAAGGTTTGGATTTTGTTTATGCCCAACAGCTGCTGACCCACCAGTCTGAGACATTTTAAAACTGCAGGTCAAATGTTTCTCATTTATAGATCCCCGGTCCGACTTCTTGTCTCCAGACAACTCTTTATATTGGCTAAGAACCTTTTATGATCTGCAGTACATCTAAAGATCCTGAATACCTCCGTTTGATAAATAGTGTAGACACTCTATCCAGTTGTAACTACAAGGTCCTTCGCTGTGATAGTTCGAATAACTTTTCAACGAACAGCTCTGAAAGAGTGTGTTTAACCGACAGCTAGACATTATTGTATTAACATCTCTCCCTTCTGGGGTTGAATGTTTACTTACACAGACAGCAGTTTACTACCTGTAAGGAAAGTGATTTATTTCTGTTCATTTTCCCACGATCCTGGATTTGGTGGTCCTCTTCTGTGTTGCATGCTTGCAGAGTTGTTTACAATGCTTGGAAAAGTAAGGAGTTCAGAGTCATTGAGGACAAGGAACAAAGCTTTGGGAAGCTTTATTGCTTCAATCTGCAAAACTCGTTTAGTCGACTCCCTCTATTCCTTCTGTCGCCTTTATCCGTTGTCCCTTTTCTTGGCGTAAGAGGGTTTTCTACTCGCCTAAGAAGATTAGTTTGCTTCTTTTGTCACTGTAGCAGTATTATTCATAGGGCTGTAGATCAGTGGTTCATTACATCCAATCTTCCATCACCCAACAAAAGTGTGTTTAGCTAAATACAGGAAGATGTCACAGCCTGTTACAGCACTAAGCGTCCCTTTCCAAAGGGAAAGGAGACTTCTCTTTTAATTTAGACCTAAATGTGTCTAACTTCAAATCAAAATCACTTCGTACCAGTCACAAGAATGACACAAGCTTATACTGCATTAAAACACTGGCTGCAAAAAGTTGAATCACAGATGTATGTTATCAAATAAAACAATGGACAAAGGCTTAGTTTTGGTAAGCCTGTCTGTAAGTCAGCCTATGTATAAACTGAGGGAACAGAAATTGTTTAGCAAAGATTACATTTTTTCACCTAATCAGCTCAATATGATGGAAAAATGTCTCTAAAGGTCCCAGATTTACTCTCCTCTTCGGCAAGATGCTCATCAATTCTGTATTATTTTAGCTAAAAATAGTCATCCATTCCTTTCTTTTCAAACATCTATAAAACATTCACTTTGAGACTAAATCAACAATTTAACTAAGACTTCTATGAACATTTTAGATTTTAAAAGGTTTTGTGTGTTTTATCCATACATTTTGAGTTTCAATAAACAAAAGTCAAACAGAAAACTAACAAAGTATGGGTTTTAATAATGGGATTTATTTTCAGTGTGAAGGTAGACCAACGTTTTTGAAAAGTACAGTTTAAACATTTAATGATATCCCTAGGAAAATGCCAGACTGAAGGACCCACTATATAGAATAAAGCAACCCCTTCCTCATATGTTGCTGTGCACTTCCAGACAGCTGGCTGAACAACTGATAAATTACATATTTCCGGCTGAAAAGGTAGATAGTTAATATTTAATTTTTTTTATGCACATCCCATACTGGTGTATGCATGGCTAAAGAAATAAAGAAATTGACTGAAGGGAGGAAAAGCACAGAAGCAAAACGGAGGTCTGTGTAGAAGGGCGGTGCACAGGGAAGGTGGAGGACATTGAGATGCAGCAAGTTGCTGACTGGCTGCCTGGAACAGGAAGGGGAAGTGGTGAAGGAGGTCAGGAGAGCTGCTTCCATAGGTGGGTCTTTATGACACATGGATTGACACAATGAGTTACAATAAAAGTGAGACTGAAGTTTAGAATTTCCACTTCTGTGTTATTCTTTGCAGTTTTCTTTTTTTTTTCTTTCATTAATCACTTCAAGGCCAATTTGACGTGTTTCCACAAGGAGTGGTCCATGGAGCTTTAAGTTATTTGAGTGAAATGTCTGGATTTTTTTTTTTATGTCAAAGCAGTAGAATTGTTTACTGGACTCTGTTTCGTGAATGTTCACGTACATGCCTACCTGTCACCCATATTATCAAACAAGAAAGGTTTGCGGCAAGGACGGGGTTTTGATGCACAAAGCCAAGCATGCACTCTGTAGATGTGCCTGTGTGAGGCAGGCCAGCTGGGAGTAGATCATATTTCAGCTTCTTTTTCAGTCTCACATTAACAGGACAGATACTGAGGATACTGGAGGCCTTATAAAGGGTTGCAGCGCCTAAAAAGCATGGATATAAACCCAGCAGTTTAAATCCATACTGACAGGTTACATTGTTAAAGGCGCATTCATGTTCTGCATGCTCAGGCTTTGGAAAACGGGCGCAACGTTGAATATATTACTTATTAATCCACACGAGGAAATCTAATGATTAAAACGGGCTGTCGCAGTGTCTTCCTGAAGTACTTTAAAACTTGCTAAAATATTTTGTAATAGGTTCTCCTTGAGTAAAGTCAACCTGCTGGGATGAAGGCTACATCTGTTTAAAATTCACTATGTTTTAACAGGGTTGGTGTGGGAATGGCAAAATCAATCAGATCATCACTTTTGCTTCTATTGAAAGCCTCATTGAATATGAAGAGTCTTAGGTGGAATCACTTTGCAGACATTTAAGATAATTAAAGTGTTAGTGTTCTTCACTTCATTAAGTTATTTCACACCTGTTGATGTAATTTAGATTGAACCCCTAAAATAAATAAATTTGCCAAAGAATTTGTGTCTTTTCTTATGTTTAGGAAACCATCTTGGAGATACTCACTGTTTTCTTTTTGATTTTCATAGAGTTGTCAACTATAGTCCCTGCTCTACCTATCCACACCCTTAAAGGCTAAGAAAAGAAAGGTTGGTGCCTGTCTCCAGCGACTATGAGCGAGACAAGGCACACCCTGGACCCAGTCCATTAGAGCAAAACTGAAACACATTAGACAAACAACCTTGCCCTCACCCACACCTCTAGAGGCAATTTGAAGAGCTCACACACCAGTGGAGCTAACATGTATGTTTTAGACAGGGGAAGCAAGCACAGTCGACTTTTACAAACTGTTTGTGGTGTAAATGTGGAGTGAATATCTGGAGATTGTTAAAAATTATTATTTATTGACCCACTTTGCACATGTTCTTTCTAACTTTTTGTGCTCGCAACCACAACAACATTGAAGTATTTTATTGGTTTTCCACATCTGTTTCGCTTTGCTCTGGCTTCATTTCCAATGAACTTCAAATGTGAGCTGAAACTGTTAATAACCGAGTCACAGAAAATAAGAGGTCAAGTTGTTTTTCGGAGAATCTTGACCAATTACTACATTTTGATGTAGGCAGTGATAACATTGTCACCATATGCTAGTGGAGCACAGAAGCATCACCAACGCACGTTGTTGTTTTTTTGTTTTCGTTTTTTTTGTTGTTGTTTATAAAAACAGAAAAATATTTAATAAAATATCTAGTGTTGTTTAAGCACGCAAACAAATTTGTGTGCCTTCTCTTTTGTTAAAAACATACCCCTTCACTACCTGCACTGATGGCAGTTTCTGTGTATTTTTGTATTTTTTCAAACCAGCTGTTTCTCTATGATGCAATTATGACCTTAATTAGCCACTTCGGATCATCTGCCAAGCAACTGGTGCTTTTCTAGATTGCAGATACAACTCAAATGACTAATGTGCTCTAAACAATATATGTGCTTAATATCAGGATGTTAGTAAAGCTTTAAACCTTCAAAGCCACGCTTACCCGTTTGGCTCTGATTTTATTTTAATGTGAAGTTGTTTATCATCGCCTCAAATTCTTGCAGTGAGGACGTTTGGTTAAAGAAACTCAGCTGTGCAGATCTCTTCTCCACTTCCTTATCTTGCTTCCAGTACTGCTCTTGCACATTCCCTACATTGCTGATGACATTTATTTGACCCCCTTTCCTTCCCATCGAATGCTTAGTTCCTCTGTGCTTTTACATAAACAGTAACCGTATAACCTTGCCTCTCCCTCTCTCTGCGTTGACGCAGGACCAGAGGTGTTCCCCAGCAACAGCAGCAGTGCCATGTCTGAGGCAGTGGTGCCTGACGCTATGGTACCTCCAGCAGTGGGTAGTCTATATGGGGAGAAGGCTGGTGGAGCCATGGTGGACTTCAGCTATGTGGGGATTGATGCCATTCTGGAGCAGATGAGGAGAAAAGCCATGAAGCAGGGCTTTGAGCTCAACATCATGGTTGTAGGTAGGTTGTGATTTTTCCACACTAAAAACATCTAGTTTGTACTCACCTTACATCTTCCAACTTCCTTCATAATGTTAAACCCAAAACGTGTGTAGTATTAAAATGTAAATGTCTTTTTTTCTGTTTATATTTCTGTTTCAGCCTCTTCTCTTCACATCCAAATACACATTTCTCATAAAAATCCTCGCGCTTTTGTTTCCTCCTGCACTGCCTTGACTTTTGTCTCTTTAATCAGCCTTGACTAAAAGCAGAGGCGTCAAACTGATTTTAACAAGCATCCGTCTCTGTTGGAGGCCCAACACACTGCCTTTGAGTCCTGTGAGCACACACCTTTAATTACACACACCTCAGCTGTAACCAGGCCATCATAAAACTCTCTCCACTTCCAAAGGGCGTCTCCTGAGGATGATGCCGTGACACCTTTTCTGTCTAGTGTGTAAATAAATTCTTTAAGCAGTAAAATGAAAGAACTCTTGTTTCCATGCTTTATTTTGCTACAGTAAATTGGAGATAAAATATCTTCTGTTACTCATCAGAGCATTTCAGGTTGTGCTTACAGAATTACAAAAACAGGAAATAATTAAAGTAACCCAATCAGAACAGATGCCTGTCCTTTTTATTTACTAAGTCTACTTACTCATTCCTTTATCCATTAAAGAAAATAACATAATCAAAATAAATACAACTAAGTACTTGTAGTGGCATTTAAAAGTTTAATTCTCTTGAAGAATGTGGTCTGGTCAGAGAAGACTCACATTGAATATGGTTGTCTTCATACAGAACAGTAAGGTAGAAAACTAATACGTCACTCTGAAAATACAGGATGATGCTGTGGGGATACTTCTGTACAGACAGAGAAGGTGGTCAGAGTTGATAGGTAGATTGTAAATATAGGTAACTCCTGAAAGAAATCTTATGAAGTAAGGTAGTGACACTAGATATGCATTAAGAGACGCAATGGAGATTTATATGCCAGAATGGCCCAGTCAAAGTCAAGACCTAAATCCAATTAATAATATGCGCGGAGATTTGAAAAACTCAGGTCAAAGATGCTTTCTGTCTGACTGAGTTTGAGCTTCTCTGCAAAAAAGAATGAGATAAAATCCGTGTCTAGATGTATGAACTGGAGTGCAACGACAAAAGACGTCCGCTGAAATGAAAATGAAATGTGGTTCTTTTTGAAAACACTGACTCAGACCTTTTGAATTCAAGGTAATGCTATTGCATTATTTTTTTTCCACTTAAGTTATGCACTAAAACTTACAAAAATAACTTGATGTTAGTGGTAATGAAGAAGTTCAAGAGGCATGAATATTTTTATAAGCCTTCGGGTCTCAAAACAGATAAAATATCAGCCGGTGGAAACAGTCTTTCCCTGTGTTCGATGTAATTCCACTTCATAGTTTCAGTGTGAACATTGCTGGCATGAATGCACCTTCCTCTATAGGTTCCAGCTGTTGGGATTTTTAAGCTATTGCTTGAATTATGCCCTGCTGTCTGCCTGCCTAGGTGAGTGTGTTTTAGAAGTAATCTCCATAAATCAGGGCGGTTCTTGTTGACTTAACCTAAATTCAAACTGTGAAGGATTACTTCTCAAATGGTCACTTCCCCCTCTTCCTGATTATTCAGCTGCCAGGTTGAGCAAAGTAATTCTGTTTGTGTTTTTTTCTGCTCAAATGTAGTACCTTTTTGATTCATGTAGCAACATGGGGAAAGTAAATTGCAGTGTTAGTTTTGATAACATAGATGCAGGTAGGCGCTGTTTCTTTCCACTTGGAGCCATTAGATCTGAAACTTACATGTAATAACAGTTTTAAATTAGTTATATTTTAATTATGTGCAGATCTATAACAGCATTGTTCTCATTTTACAGGCCAGAGTGGCCTTGGGAAGTCGACTCTGATGAACACCTTGTTCAAATCTAAAGTCAGCAGGAAGTCTGTACTGGGCACCGGCCAGGAGAAGATCCCAAAAACTATTGAAATTAAGTCCATCAGTCATGGTATGGCCTTTCTTTGTTTTCAGTTTCTACATCTTTTCCTGCTGTTTTATGACATATAATCCCCCACAGCTCCTAAATAGGAAGCAAGCCTCTAGTGATCAGGATTGTCTTGGCATTGCTTGTCTTTGTGCAGATATCGAGGAGAAAGGAGTGAGAATGAAGCTCACAGTCATTGACACACCGGGATTTGGAGACCAGATTAACAATGAGAACTGGTACAGCAGAATTTAAATTTTGTCTTACAAAATACTGTTATACTCTATTTTAATTTTTTTCCGTTAATGGATTCACCCTTTTTCCCATCAACGTAGCTGGCAGCCCATCATGAAGTTTATTAACGACCAGTATGAAGCGTACCTGCAGGAGGAAATCAACATCAATAGGAAGAAAAGGATTCCAGACTCCAGAATCCACTGCTGCATATACTTCATCCCCCCGACTGGTCACTGGTAATGTCTTCAAATAAAATTAGTACATGTATGTAATACTACTGCCATTTGTCAAGGAAATAAATAACATTTACTATAATCACTAATATTTTTTTTTTTACATTTCTAATGTAAAAGACAGTTTACGTTAGAACTGGTGTTTGGCTTGGAGTTTGTGAATATTATCATTTATCACGCAATAACAACGTATTATGTCGTAATCTAAATAAATCAGATTTAGACTGGAAAAAGCACCGAAAAAGTCTCAATTTACACAAAACACAAACCGGGTTTTTATAAACTTGCAGCTGAACTGTGTGGTCCGCTCTTGTTTACTTCCATCTTAACTTCATCATATTTGATGTTGTGAATTCTCAGGGTTTTTTTAAGACTTAAATATATAAACATAGAGGTATTTTCATGTTGTTTTTGTTTTCCCGAAGGCAGCATATTATACACACGTACACGTTTTTTGAGGCATACAAAAAAAATGCTATGTTGAATAAATGCAAGTAAAATTCTTTTTTGGATAACAAAGCATTGCTTCTGTACAAATACATTCACTGTTAATCTAGAATAATTATAAAAAACAGCTTTAATATAGAAATGTCTGAATGAAAGCAAATTTACAGGAGTAGACATAAATAAAAAAATCTTTTTGAAAGAGCATGTTTTTCTGCAAGCATCCCCACAGAAAGTATGAACCGTTTTTAATCTGGACTGCCTTTGCGGCAAACTGTTGCTGGTTCTGCATGTGTTCATCCAGACCTTCTGTTTATTCTCAGGTGGAAAATGTGAGGCTGTGCTTTGTTACCGTGCAACTTCAACACACACGCAGTCCTGTCATATCACTTCAGAACCAACATATCCCAGAACACCATTCCACTGCACTGCAAACACAGGCTGCTCTTGCCAATTTACCAAGTTTCTCCCTGGATTTCTTACAAATGAAAACATCTGGCTCTTATTGAACAGGCTAATCTACTCACTTGGCTCAGTCTGTAGTTCCTGGAGCTCAGGGGACTGGGTTTTACTCACAAAAGGAATTAGCAGGAGGTTTCACATATTCTCATGTGCCTATCTAGCCATTCAGCACACATTTCCTTTCATTCTCTGAAACTGAAGCCGAGTATCTTGGGGAAACATTTTGTAACTGCTGAGTCCTCCATGGAGACTCAGTTGATAGAGTTCTGTTCAAGAGCCACACCTCATCTCTGTTAGTTTTGTGTCTTGGCCTGTCTTTACTCGGTGAGGGGACGGGTGTGAAGTGGTTCCCCCGAGTCGAGCCGGCAGTGTTTCATGTTGATCCAATTCAGATGTCACTTGGTGTGAACAGCAGCTGCTCAGAGCTTGTCTCAAAAAGACTGACACAGGCAGAGCAGGGGGTTTCTGGGTGCAAGCGATCAGTTTTTACATTTCTGTGTCATTTTTTTGTGTGCTTTTGCTTCAGTGCACACGAGCTGGACAGAATATAAAATATGTAGAAGCTTCCACAAACTGTGAGATTCTGGCTATTAAATGACCTGAAGCCTCCTGTAGATCTGATGGACATGAATTACTTGATCTGGGAGAATAGTTGGAAAAATCTGCCCTCTGCTGCTCAAATCTAGTATTGCAATTTTCAGATTCATTGTTCTCTCTCCTGATTTTGCGCTGTCATTTTCTCCCTCCTCAGTCTGCGACCTCTCGACGTGGAGTTCATGAGGCGTCTCAGCAAGGTGGTCAACATTGTCCCGGTCATTGCTAAGGCAGATACTCTCACGCTGGAAGAGAGAGACTTCTTCAAAAAGAAGGTAACCTTTTTTTTCAGCTTCAGGAGAAAATTAAAAGTTTAGTCTGTGTTTTTTTTTTTGGGTTTTTTTGGAAGGAGCAGGCATGATTATGTTCTACGTATAAACATGTTATTTTTTTGTCAATTACAGATGATAATTGATAAATGCAATATAATTTACCACTAACCTGATCCGATTTAAGTGCATGTGCTGCATATCTATGTAGGAATAAATTAAAACTAGCAGCTTGAGGTTTATTTTATGTGTATTTTGTGCTCTCATCAGATCAGGGAAGAGCTGCGAGCCAATGGGATTGATGTGTACCCTCAGAAGGAATTTGACGAGGACGCAGAGGACAGAATGATTAATGAAAAGATCAGGGTAAGAGCATATGGCTTTTCACCTAAAGCTAATAATATAATAAATCATTTACAGCCCTTGAACCCTCTCAGCTTAGCAGCATTAAAACAAAAATATATTTCACCAGGATTTTATGTTTGGGACCAGTACAAGGTAACACTGATGCTTGTGCACTTCACAAATCTGGTGTTTATGGAAGAGTGGCAAGAAGAAAACCATTATGGAAAGAAAGCTTTAACAAGTTCACTTTTAATTTAGCTGCAAACTGTGTATCGGTCACAAACATGGTCACATTCAGTTTTCGCTAAAACTTTTAAACTACGCCTGCCAAACTGCGAGATGTGGAAGTGTCTGAGGCGGGACGTTTTTGAAGCATGTCAGACAACGCTGCAGAGTTGTATCTATTTAAAAGTAAGAACTGTAGTGACCTCTGACAGTTGCATATTTCATCATGGTAGATAAGAATGTTATTGCTACAATTAATTACAGCTGGTGCTGTTCTGATTACAGTTTCTGAAGAGGGCAGGGATATGCTTGACAGTAACGATTATGATGATGAAGATTGTAAGAGCTTTGATTAACAGGATTTTGAGACCGACTGTAAGAAATTGTACGGCTACTGTATTTCTTATTTCAGTGTCTCTCTTGAGTAAAGCCTTCCAATATCTAATGCAGGCATTCATCGTTAGTAAAAGTGGGCTTATGTCACACTTTATTGTAAGTATTGATAAGTGGATTTTTGCTAAATTCAAAATATTTTCTACCATGAAGTTTGGACAGTCACTCTGCTCAGAAAAACAATAAAATGGTATCAGTCACAAAATTATTAGGAATAACTGTATAATTATTAAGAATTATCCTGAAACAGCAGAAAGATAAGAAAGCATCTTAAATACTACTAATATAAAAGCTGCATTTTAGTCTTCCACTGATTTGTGTTGACCTACTATTATTATTGGAAACTTATTTGTAGTTGGAATGTAGAACAATCTGATAAAGTTCAAGAGGTGTGAATATTTTTGCAAGGCTGTAGGAGGGACTTTGTAATTGACTGTGGCTCTCTGATTGTTGGGGCAGGAGATGATCCCGTTTGCAGTTGTTGGCAGCGATCAGGAGTACCAAGTGAACGGCAGACGGTTGCTGGGGAGGAAGACCAAGTGGGGCACTATTGAAGGTAAATTTCTCCTAATCGTATAATCTATGATCCATCATCAAAGCAGTACTTTTATAGCTTACATGGAAATAATTTGATTAATTAATAGAAAAATTGGGGATGCAGTTATTACAATTGACGCTGTTAAAAAGATTTCCAGTTTATTGTTGTGCTACTTCAAGCTTTTTATTAGACTTTGACTTTAAAAAGCCACATTCCTTTAAAGAATGTTACTTTTTTTAATAAAATCTCAAAACACAACTTTAGTCGTGCATATAGTGTGTTAATAATGTTTTGTCTCAAATCAATTCCCTCTGTTTTGATTTTATTGCAGCATTGAGATAAAATTTTTAATTATTTTAGCCACTACAGATCATACCCTGATTCTTTATAAAATCTCTCATTAAAGAAGCTTAATTTCCTGCAGCATGCGCTGCAGACACACAGTCACACGTCTGCTGTAGTTTCTTAGCAGCGATACTTATCTCTTCTGATTTACATAGCTGCAGAGATCTGTGCAGCAGATCAGAGCAGACTGTAGCCATGTTCATGCACTCACTATTTGTGTCTTAAAAAAATGCACTAAGATCTGCATCTCCCCCTAGTGGGCTATTCTTATAACCCGACTTAAACGCCTTCTGCGTTGTGACATTGTTTTTGTGAGATTTCTTCATTTATTTGAAATACTGAAGACATGTTTCCTCTCTCCCATGCAGTTGAGAACATCGCCCACTGTGAGTTCGCCTACTTACGAGACCTTCTCATCAGGTGAGTGGATTTTGGCATCCTCAACCTTTTTATGTCACATTAATATTAAAATGCACATAAAACTAGGAAGCATTTGGCTTTGAGGTGGAATTTTAGGCGAGTGATAATTTGACAAAAACTGTAACAGTAGTTCAAGCCTAATTTGGCTCTCATTCTGATTAGCAGGGTTTTTAGTAAATATGGTGAATGTGTTTTTATTTCTGTTGATGCCTGCTGCTTTAAATAAATAACAGATTTTCTATTTTTAAAATGAATCCACTTTTTATCATTTGAGAGAGGTTTGTCACTATGGTATGAGTGACACATTTAAGTTGATAGTAAATAAGAAAAGTTAGAAACTATCATATCTTTTCAGTGAATTTTGGTAAGGGTGTTAATTTGACAATAACCACATTAACCAGACTGGGATGTTTTACCGGCTTTGGAGGCTAGCCACTGCTGATACTAATGTGGTGCAGTTGGATCAGCTCTTAAATCTGCAAATTTTTTGTGGCCATCTTTTAGAAACCAGCCTCAGAAAACCTCTCAATCTTTTAAAGTCGAGAACATTTTAAAAATTCACGTGTCTTCAGTGACAGACTGGGTAGCTCTAAAGCATTTTTTCCATCCTAGCGATCTACTCGGATGCAAAATGAAACAAATATTTCATGATTAACTTGTTTTTACAGTAGGTTTACAATAATAATTTCCTCAAAGGAGAAAATGTAGCAAATATAGGTAGAAAAGACAACACACGTTGTAACACATGACCTGAAATACACTCTCTCACTTCTAATACTGATTAAAAATCAGCAGTGAAAAAGCTAAACATTGACAACAACTCTACCTAAATAAGTCAACTCTTCCGTCATAAATTTTATGAAACTACTGGACATAAAGCTGCGTGAGAGCGTAAAACAGCAGTGGACAGAATTCTCTAAATTACCTGAATCAAATGATGAACTCATTACCAGGCCGCTGCAGGGCTGAACGGCTTCTGAAATTTTATTTCAGGACGGTAGCATTTTATTTTAATTATTTTTTTATTTTTTATTTTTTTTTGCATTTCAGAAATCCTGGGGCTCTGCTTAGAGATCCAGCAGATTGTCAACATATCCCAATTTGTTAAAATATAATGTTGTCACATGCCACTTCCCTACCTACATTAATCAAGTTTTTTTTTTTTTTTTGTTTAATTTTTTAATTATTGCATGTTGTTTTTATGTTATTCAGGGCTTGTGTGGGTTTCATCAGATGGAGTTTTAGAGTTATCAACTTTTTGTTGCCTCGAGTTTGAAAAGTTGCACTTTGTGGAGCAAATCTTCCACCAACGTTTTAAGGCAACAAGTCTTACCATACTTCTTGACCCCCAAAACTGGACACTTTTTCATAATAAAATGAAAATACAATTTAAAAATATGCAGTTATTACATAAAACATGACTTTGTCTAAATGTTTTCCAGCAACCAGGTTGATGTTTTTGCCAGGTCTCCTTTTTTTTTCTTTTTGCTAATTTAATTCAATACCTGCATAACCTACACATCAAATTGAAGGAAAATAGTCATGTTTGAAGATATATTTAGTCATTTTATAAAAGCATACGGTCTGACAACCATGTATCTGTCGAAACATCAAAAATATGTCTGATTAAATGTCTGGTTTAAATGTCGTTTTGTTCAGGACCCACATGCAGAATATTAAGGACATCACCAGCAGCATCCACTATGAAATGTACCGCGTGAGGCGCCTCAATGAGAACAACACTGCAGTGGCTCATGCCAACGGCGTCCCTGAACATCACCTGACTGCCCACGAGATGTAGGCGCCACCTGCCCCCCACTGCAGAGTAACGCACGAGATGCGAGACTCTGATCTTCCCTCCACTCCAAGCCTCCCTCCACCCAGCCCTGATCTCACATGTGGGGTAAAAACTCTAAATCCTGACAGAGGGACCTTATCGTCTGCAGCTTAAAGGACTCTTTACCAGTTTATTGCCTTATTTTTATTTTTTCAAACTTATCTTTACTGATGACAAAACAGAGAAGAAAGAGTTCTGCCTTCAAGTTGTGCTGCAGCTTTGGTTTTATATCCCTCATGTCTTACAAATTTTACAGTTTATACTTTGGGTGCCAAAATGCGTTTTTTTTTTTTTTTTTTTTTTTGGTCTACCAAACTGATCGGATTTGTCTGATTTGCTTTAATCAGTTAAACAAGTTTGGCGTTTTTGTTTCCATGGTAGGAATTTGTGTCACATTAGAAGCACAGTGCTTTGTCTCGATGAACACACTACAATAATATTCATAAAAACTGATGAAGATCATGTTTTAACGTTATCAATACATGATCAAAGTATGTTGGAAGAAGATGAGCTAGTTCTTTCCCAAAATGTTTGACATGTCAAAATGGTCAACTCCACTAAAAGACACCAAATAACACCCGATGTGCCTGACGTTTTTTTTCTTTTTGCGCATCACAACCTGTGTTTTGCTTTGATTCTTTGTTCATATCCTGTTAAATATAAATGTCAAAATGTTTTTAAACATCGTTATTTAGTAGAAATATCGTAAAGAATGATTTAAGATGGAAAAAGTATTTATGCACGTTCTAAAATGTGAACATTTTTCAAGACTCGTCTTCCACTTATTCAAAAATATCAACACAAACGCGCCCAGACGTTCGAGCTTTTCCTGCTTTTTTGGGGGGATCCTCCTCAGTGCCTTATTTATTGGAGGATGATTTGTGAGCTCGTCGGCTGAAACTGGAAAGAGAAGCAGGGTTTTGGTTCCACCTGAAATTACATTTAGACATCTTTTAGTCCTCGCGTGTCATTTATCGTCCATCGACCAGACCACTTTTTGCTCTGTTGATCACAATGTACCAAGAATATTTCTCTTCCATGCATATCTAATGTCCTTCTGTCGCTGTTTTGCTCTGTCTTGTATATTCCTCTGTGTTCCGATACATTTTTGTACTTGTATTATTGATAACAAAGTTTCCTTTATCTTATTTTAAAGAAATAAAGATTGAAGTTTTAAATATTTATCCCATCACTTCCACTATTTCACATTAAGCTGTTTTTTTTCTCTCATTAATTCACCTCACAGCAAGGGGGGGCTGCAGGGGACTTTATTCAGATTAAAAGACCAGGCTTTAGATCATTTTCTGCTACACTGGATCCCCACAGTATTTAATCGCAGGTGTAATTTACTCACTCGAGCTCTTAAGTTGTCATTAAACCGTTCCTCGATTACCTTGTGGGATCAATATGGTTTTCTACATGGTCAGTGCATAGCTGATTAGCACTAATTACGTGGGGGCATGAGTTCCTCTGTTGGTGAGGTGTGTAGTAAAGGAGTTGTAAGCTCCAAAGTAGACGGCCACACTTTAGGATGTTCAGTCCAAAGAATCGAAATAGTCAGCAAAGAAAGTAGGTTTTTACTATTTCTCCCTTGGAAAAATAAATACCCTTTTAGCTTCAAAACAAACCTTATGACATTTTACCATTCAACCTAAAGTAATTGCTTTAAATGATTTTCAAAATGGCGACTTGGATCATCGCTCCTCGAAATGGCACCGGCTCCCGCCCATCCTCCATGGTTTCCATCCAGCACCACACACACCCATGACGCCCTTAACCGTAACTCTTTTGCAAGCTTTAACCCTCTGCCATCTCATAATTTGAAATCTCCTCATTCCTCATGTTTCTTTTCCTGTCTGCTTCTGTCCTCCTGGGGGAAAAAAAACAAAAAAAACTGCAAGAGAAGCAGCTGCAGCTCAGCTCTGCACCAACTGGGGCTCGCCGCCTCTCCTGCGTGCCACCCAGCAGTCGTCTCGTTGGCAGCCACCCAGCGCTTCGCCGCCTGCTTTAATGACATTCATTAATGAGGTGCATGCTTTATGGGTACTAATGAAGTTGGCATCTCCAAGACAGACACAGTTTGTTTAATACAGGCTGAGCACGTGTGGAGTTGTTTATGGCTGGATGTTCAACGCCTTGACATTTTTCCACATAACCACAAACTTCTCTGTGTTTTATTTTGGTTTTATATCAAAATAAAACAGAAAAAAATAGATACGTGTTTTGTTTTTGTTTTTTCTGAATAAAATTTGGAAATGTTGGCATGCATCGCCTTCATTCTGCTACCGTTAAATGCAATCCAGTGCAAACATAGAAGTCACCTTCATTATTGAATGGAATCAACCAGTTCTGTGAAAACCTCAGAGGTTTGTTAGAGAACATTAGAAGAAGACAGCTGCTGTGCTGTTTTCTACTAGAAGACATCTTCACGAAGACCAAGGAACACTGCAGATAGGCTAGGGAGAAAGCTGGCAGGGGATGTAAGCTAACACATGGTGCCAGTCTATTGAGACGTGGCCTAAACTGACAGAGAACGGTAATCTGACAAGCAGCCAAAGGCTCATAGCTAAGGTTTCATTTGGTAGACTCTCTGAACACAACAACTGTTAGCAATGCACTCATTAAATCTCTCCCTTATAGATGTTCTGCTTGTAGTTCATCATTGGCCCTGTAGGGGTCAGAGTAAACACGTGGAAGAAACTGCTCAGCTCAGATGAGAACTTTTTGCCTCTCTGGCACACAGCGCCTCACCCTGAATAAAGCATCCTTGCGGTGACACGTGGCAGCATCATCCTGTGGGGAGGATATTCCTCAGAATCGGCCTTATTCGAGAAAGTTTGCGCACGCAAACTAGAAGGTCTGTAAAGACCTGCAGTCCTGTAGGACAGCAAACCTTTAGCATGCAGCCTGAGGTGGAGCAGTTTGTGTGTTGAGATGGCCCAGTCAAAGTCTCAACCTTAAACCAGTTGAGAATCTGTCGTACAGCGCAAAATCTGATGCTCCTCAGCCAGTCTGAGCGACCAGCAGCAATAAGCAAAACCTTCAGCTCCCAGATACTGTATGCAAGAAGCAAAACCCAAAAGACCTGCAGCCTTTATCACAGTGAAGGGAGGTTCTAAACAAAGTATTCACACAGGAAGCAGAATGATTTTTGTCCATGTTAAAAAGAAAATTAAAGGTTTAATTGCCTTTCTTTTCATCAGTATTAGCGTGAGTGCATCATAATGCATTGCACCCCATTGCCACATCTTATTAATGCGTCTGCCCATCTTATCTGCATAGAGATGATGTGCTACCAATTAACATCTGTTTGTACGATGAGGACGATATAGCATCGCTTCATGTTTTTCCTTTTTTTTAATATAATTAGCCAGCCTGATTGGAAAATCACTGGAGTTACCTGTTTCACTGTCGGTGTTTTGCATGTATTTGCATATCTGCTGCTCTCCTCTGCTGCACGGACATAAGATGGTGTTGCCCTCATTTGTCTCATCCCTCCCTAGTCTGCTGCTTCTCCTCTCCTTTGTTGGCACACTCTCTCCTTCTCCAGCCGAACCCCCCCTCGATCCCACCCTGCCACCCCTCCCCCCCCTTTCTCTCTCCAAAGTCAGTTTCCTGTCTTGCTCTTGGCTCTTCGCCAGCCTCTCAGACATGCGTTGGGGAAGGGGCTGAAGACCCGTATGCAAATGGTTCGACTTTATGGAGATCAGCCCCGCTGTTAATTAAAAGTCAGCTGCAGATTCAATTAGCTGTCTGAAAAGGGAGGGTTGAAATGGGATTCTTTGGATAGATGTCGAGTAGATTGGCTTGAAAAATTCCCATAAAAGCGCACCAAGCAGGTTGGGAAAGGCAAAGCTCTCCCTGTTGGATGAAGGGTTCAAAGGACTGGACATTTTCAAACATCTGTAATCTGGGAAATCACTAATTGTCGAGGTTGTCATGCAGTACTGTCATATTCAAGACAGGGATTCTGTTGCTCACAGCTGGAAGGCAGAATATGTCGTCCATTTTGGGGAAAATATTTCCATTAGGGGATCATTTAAAGCTGTCGGTGAACCATGGAATGGAAAAAAAAAAAAAATACACATTCTTGGTTTCCATCAAACCTCTTTTAACTTTTTGGTTTGAGAATTGCAAAGCTGATTCTATCATAATGACAAATATTCAGTAATGCACAGATATTGAACAACTGCACTGCAAATCGGTCTCTGGGAGACGTGTCGAGCCAGGAAGCGCCTCCTAATAGAGGGATGCTGATGGAGGATCAGTGGTGGAAAAAAAAAAATCATCTCTTCCTGTCAGAAGACGACGAGCAGAGGTGATGAACGGCGGTGAGTTTGAGACGTGAGGAGCATGAAAGGAGCCGGGCGGGGGAAGAGATCTGAGGGAAGCGCGGCTGTGGTAACTGGGGACTGGTGGGATTTCTTCTTGCTTACGGAGTGGTGTGAAACTTTCAGAAATGATTAAATCCACACTTAAACCTCGTTTCGCATAAAGATTCTGCTCAATCACTAAGTTTGTTCTTTAACCAAGCTTCAATTTTTTTTTTTCTTATCTGCATTCAATTAGATTGGCTCTGCTGCTGTCTGGAGTGTATACACAAGCATGTCCCTGGTAGCAAAAGAGCCGTATAAAAATGCCCAATTAAATTACGACATCCAGGCTGCTGCTATGACTGAATGACAAAGCAGGTTGATATTTGCAAAAGCTTCCTAATGCAGACTAGCCAGCTGCAAATGAAGAATGTCATGTTGAATATAAGACAGTGCAGATGAGTATCTTAGGTGGGGGAATATATATTTTATTTGAAGTGTTAGATTAAAGTTAGTAGAAGCGCTTTCATTATTACAATCAAGGATACAGCTCTTGTTATCCACCAATTTTATATTGAAAGTCTCTTCCTAACACTTTCATTTATCTTCAGAACTGTCATACAAGCCGGTATAGATACAACCATGAATCCTCACATACAGTACAAGTGGAAATAAAATGATTTCCACGTCCTTATCTGTTTCTAAAATGATTTAAATCAGATCTTAAGTGTTATTTATTAAGCAGAGATGGAACCAAATTGGAAACGCCCGTATCTTTCTGTCATGACTCAACAGGAGGGCCTGATGCTCTTCACTAAGGAGATGGCATCATCAGCAAAGAATGTCGTGATGAAATATTGAAGCAGCAGCTCAAGATATGAGACAGGTTATCATCACAGATAGATGGATTGTGGGGAGAGCAAAAAAGGTGCGTGAGAGCAAGGCAGCTCACAAATCTAAAACAGTTACACCAATTCTGTCAGGAGGAATGGGTCAAAATCTCGGTAAATACTATAATATGGAAGCATCAACGTTTTCTCATTACTCCTACTTTTACCAACTAGTAATAACTTACTCTAAGCAAAGAAAAATAATTTAGTCTGTTTTAATGTCAGTGAGAAAAAATTGGTGTGTCTTTTATTTGTAAATATCTGGGTTTCTACATGCAAATGGTCACAAGGTTGACCTTTTGAACTGGTTTCAGCTTCTTATGTTAGCAGTTAGCTTAGGTAGAAACACAAAAACAGCAGCAAGTGGCATCCGTCTCGGGGGATCTTTCATTTTTAAACACCTCCCTGACACTAACCATCCGAGGCTTTTCACCTCAGTAAAACCATCCAAACCAAAGAGTGTTGCCATCACAACCTGGTGGCTCACATGTTTTCTAATTGACCAATCAGTGATTAAGGTTAATATTCCCCAAAATGCAGGACGCACAAAATCGCTGCTGAAAATGTGAACCTAGTTTGTCTTTAATAAGCTCGTCTGCCATGAATGTTTGAGAAAAGCACATCATCTGAATGCATGGCTAAATCCACACACAGAGACAAAGTAAAATGGAGAAAATGTCCTTAAAGCGCAGAGTGGGGTTCGATTTCAGGCTCTCAATATCCAAATTGTAGATATGACGAACAGAAGTGAAAAGGACAATCTTAAGGTAGCAATGTGATTAATAATGAGTCTAAACACGATGCCATTCAGAGCAGTAAGCAAAAAAAAAAAAAAAAAAAAAGATATATGCCTTAAGGAAATCATCACTTATTTTTTGTGATGCATGCACATTGGTTATGGTGGCGCTGGAAACGATGGATGTGCAGATGCAAAGACACTGATGAAAATGCATTAATTACCCTGAAACCATCTCTCAAATTGCTAACAGTGAGGAAAAAGTGGATCACATTCTAAAAATAACACAAGCTCACTACAAGTGATAAAACCCTTGCCAGGAAAATTGTCTGGAAACAGTGTCTGCAGGAGGAACATGGACAGAGAGGGAAAAAAATCTGCGTAAAACTGTGAAAGGTAACTTCCACCTGGTATCACTATAAGTGACCTCTATCCTCATGATAACCTACAGTCTGCGCTGCCATGGAGATCTAATATCGAGTTTCAGCGTGGCAGTATATCACTCAAGTTATAGATCTGCCGGATTGGCGTTTTTTTCTCCCCAGTTGACTGTCGCTCATAACCACCAAGTCAATAGGCGGACACTACAACCCTTCAGATACCAGCACTCCTGGCTCTGGATCAGTAAGCTGGCATTGTCCTTGAACTAAGCCACTTTCACCTCTCTGACCTGAATCACATCAGAGGTGACTTGATATGAACTGCAAAAGTACTCGTCTCCGCTGTCAAGTGCACGTCTGTCCTCCGGGGTTTTTTTCCCCCCTGTCTTTATTAACTTGTCTCTCCTGAAGGGTTTGATATTGTGCGCGGTTTAATATAGTGTGAAAACTGTCTTCTCTTCTCTCCCGAAGCTGTCAGTCAGTCAGAAATGAGCCAATAAAGCTGACTCCTTTACGCCCGTTGTGTGAAGCAGAGGAAGAATCAGCTCATTATTAGAGGAGAAATGTCTCTGTATTCACCCAGTGCAGCTAAACTAATCTTCATCATCTGTCTCAGCACTGACATGTTCAGGGCCTACCTACAGGATGACATCTATTTGATTTTCAAGTTTTGTTTTTTTTTACCTGTTGAATTTTTTTTTTTTTTTTGTCTTTGTTCTGTCTGAAGTGAATGAAGTGAAGAATTTTAAAAAAAAAATAGAGCCCAGACACCAGAAGAGTCATATTTAAATGCTTGGCGCTCTGCAGGCGGTGATGGCAATAATGTGCATCCATTCAGATAATGAGGCAGAAAAAAAATTCAAATGAAAATATTGCAAATATCTTGCAGAAATCCTGCCATCAGGAGAAAAGTAGGGTTTTCAAAATTGTTGCACAATTTTGTCTCAGTCACTCATTGAACAATCTTCTCCTACTTCCACGTGCAGTGATAAATATTTCATTGTTCACCTGGCCAACAGACTGGACTGGAGACACATCAGTGAGGTTATATGTAATAATAGGATCAGGCAGATAGCATGTAGACGTTCAGATCCTTCAATGTTTGCTGTGAAAAATCTGCAGATCTGTTTTCCAGAGTTTAATCTCCTCTGCTGTCTCTTGTCCAAGTAGCAAAATCAAAACCAGGGACTTAAAAAGCTGAAAAGGCAAAACTTGCCTCTAGAGGTGATTGTGTAAATTCATAAAAGGAAATATGCGATGGAACAAAACGGATGGAAGATATGAGCTACGACATTTAATTTACTTTTGGCATAAATAAAGTACTTTTGAATTGATTTGAATGAGTTGTATTACATGGTCAGGATGTTTAAACCTTTAAGTTTGATCAAAACTACAGTTAGGTTTTACTTCTGGCTGTATAAACATTTTGAAATAAAGAGCTTGTTTAAAAATAAATAAATAAATAAATAAAAGTTTTGAAACCATTTTCTTTAACAAAAAGAAATGCATTTGTGAACTTTAGTGCTAATCTCCACACTTATGGAACCAGTGAAGCTCAGCTGCTATTATGCTTCAACACAAACACGTCCAGAACCAGCACACTGTCTGCACAGCAACACCAGACAGTCTCGATTCACACACTAATGATGCAATGGAGCATACTCTCGCATTAGATTAGATTTATCTGTGAAGGCTGAAGGCTGCAGGCTGCGTGTGAGAGGGAGTGTATGGGAGTGTGTGGATGTGTATTAATCGGAGAAATTCATTATGAGTAGATTTGTTTTCTTTGTTTTCTCCCCTCGTTTCAGTGTTGCCAGCTGCTTGAAATATCTTCCTTCGTTGAATGGATGTGCTAACGTCTGGGCTCATGCTCTCCTTATCGTTATAGTAGGAACTTTTTGAAATTTGTGATACTGTATTAATGTCGTGTCATTGAGACAATGGAGGAAAATTAGAATCTTGGTAAATCTCGGGCATTTTCACCGAGTTTTATACAAGTCGTTTGGTGGACATACTGCAGGTTTTGTTAAAGGTTCTGCAAATACTAATAAACTAGATTTTGGGGAGAGGGGTAAGCCTCCCCAGTCTTTGTTATAACCCTGTGCTCCTTTCCATCTCTCATAGGACAGCTAAAAGACACACCCTTGTTTTCTTTATTGTTCTAAAAAATAAAAAAAAATTAAAAAAGCATTCTCAAACCTGCAAAAGGAAAAGACAACAGAGAAAAGGCAACAAATAATATGTCCCTATTAACCCTGAATAAGCCTGCCTCATTAAGGAAATGTGTGGATTTAAAAGTTTGAATCTATGCGGCTCTCTGGTGCCGGTTCTTTTCACTACAGATTACCGCCGGAAGGTTTCATTCATCAGGTGGGATTTTTTAGGATTCAAAAGGGACAAAAGGTGAAGCCGCATTATGCTTTCAAGACCAGCACACCTGATGTAGCGATATTAACAATGAATCAAAATGGTTTTATGTGTCCTTTATGCATCTGATGGAAACCTACATCCTGCTCTAACAGCTAAAAGCATGTTTCTTGGTGTAGCTTCCCCGCACCCCCAACACCCACATATGAAATCCTCCATTTCTTTAGTAATGTTAATGGAGTTTAAGAGCTTTTGGTGTTCAGGGAGTATTAATCTATTCAAAACCTCATACAATGCATTTATTTTAGATCTTTCCTTTTCCCAAAGAGACACTCTGTTTGCAAAATCAGGACTTCTCTAATGCGTTTGTCACAAGGAACAATAAGGAGAAGGATAAAATCTTTGTGCTGTGAGCAGAAGACTTGACTGCTGTCTTGGAATTACACACTGCTATTTGCATTTCCCAAAACATTTTATTCAAAAGCAATGCGACAGAATGGGGAGACACTGAAATCACACAGTGAGCGCTCTGTCAGGATACAAAAAGATTCGAAATGCAGGTAAGTCGCTTTTTGTGTAATCACTGACGCTCAAATGTATCTATCGAAGAGACAAACTGACATCACTGTTATGTTCTTTTTGCTTCTGATGTCAGTGTTTGTTCAGGAATGATTCCCACTGATCTCTTTCTTCAATCTCTTTCTAAAAAGTAAGCTATTTTTTTCAGATTCAAGGTGTTCAAGGCAAATTGTTAAACCTGTCACTATGCATGGTAGATATGAAACATACAACACTTGGTCAGAAACAGCCAGAGGAGAATCTTCGTGCTCTCAATCACTCTTGTGTACGAGCTGCACACACCCTCTCCCTTGCTCTGACTCTCTGCTAGGCCACAGCTAATTCATCACACCTGCACCTGCTGTGCAAGCTCAGGATAGTGACGACAGATAAACAGGTTTCCAGTAACAGTAAGTTGTTTCTCCACCATTAGCACAGCTGCAACAAACCGGCAATCTTGAGTAGCGAGTGAGTGCAAGAGGTTGATTGGCAGCGCTAGAACCCTCCTCCTAGCTCTGATTGGTTGTTTCTCACCTGGAGAAGCACATTTCTGCAGATGGAGGTGGAGGAGCTTCACTTTTTCGCAAGTGCCGTCTCAAAACAAAAGTGTTGAAATCATAGCTTTTAAAAATAAAAGTACCACACTATAGCTCTAAGCAGTATTTTTTTTTATTCTCTAATATTTTTTTTTTTTTTTTTTTTTTTACAAAGGTTGATCATCTTCCCAACATTGTTTTCCTGCTCATGTCCAACAGACCCAGTTGAAAGTAAATCAGACTCTGGAAGATTTGAAGGCTACAAATCTCCATGAAGGCAGAGAAGAATCTTCAGTTCTCTAATATCCTTTGTGGATTTAACCGGGACTCGGGAACCTTGTAAGGAATAAAAGAGGCTTTTTCGACGGGGATTATTGGAGTCAGCAGTAAGCAGAGAAAAGTTTTACAAACCATCTTTTGTCTTCTTATCCCTAATGACTTTATCGTCTTTCTTTAGTATTTTGTTGCTAATCCTGCTGTATATGTGCAGCATAAGTAAAAGTCAAGTAATAAAAAATTCAATTCAACACGTTTTTTTATTCATGGTCCAACCAAGCGAGAAAGCTGCCCGGGGGCGCATTTGCATCAATTTTTGTGACGCCTCACGAATGCTGTGAAAAACCACCAGCAGAGGTGGTTGATGCAGGTGAAAACAAATCAATTATCAATTATTTAATGACGACTTAAGCTCTGAAACAGAATCGAATGCTTCTATTCGTCAAAGTCGAATAACTGCGCCAAGGTTTTTTCAGAGAAATAGAGACACACTTTCTGTTTTATTGCCAAAAATACTTTATTTTTCCAGACCAGGTAATTAGAAAACAGTCAACCAATAAATAAATAAATTAATAGAAAATTGTATACCTGACATTTAATAAGGAAAATGTTTGACAACCATTTTCTACATTACTGCTTTATTTTTACTTTGATTAATTTATTAAAATGTGGCATGCTTTTGAGTTTGTCATTTAAATAACATTTTTGACATGTAAGCACTTTCAATTTGATTATTTTGGCTTTGCTGCTGGTAGGTTTCCTAGTTTATGTTATTAGAAAGAAAAATTATGCAGGTCTATATTTAAGCTTACTTCTTTTTCAAAACAAAACTGCCAGAAGTTTTGTTTTGAAACAAAGCTCTTATTTCTTTGCTCTAATAAAGATGTAATACATTTTTTAGGATGATATTTTAAGTTTAGTCTAATAATTATGATTCAAAAGACGTCCAGCACTTTAACGCAGCAGCTGTTGTTTTAACCAAAATAATGTCCAATAACATTTTGTTAATTAGCCAGGCATTAAATAAGACGTCATACAATATGAACTGGGTGTGTTTTAGTGTATTTGGCACACAGGGAACAGCGGATGACCTCTGCCTTTTGCCGTCACTGGAACAGGGGTCAGTGACTGGAAAAATGCCAGGGCAGCTCGCACGTTACCCAGATGTTGCCATAGACACCGGCTCAGCTGGGCACCAAGGTGTATGTCGAATTCTCCAGCTTAATTAAGAGAGGGCCACGTTTGAGCTGCCATCTCGTTTAGCTAATTAGTCCTGAATATGAAATGGCAGATTTTTAATTAGCCCACCGTTGTCAGAGAGGGAAACAGACTAATATTCTCCGCTTGCTTGGCCACACTTTTGTATTTTACAAAGTAGGTAGAAATGGGTTTCATTCCTTTGTGATCACTGGTGAGTTGGAAGAGAGTTTGTTCCCGCATCTTATTCTGATCCTGTGATTCTGATCCTGGAGTTAGGAACAAAATGATTTTCTATTTTCAATTTAAGTCACATGAGTTCTCATCTATCTTTTTACAGACCAATCTGAAAAATATTTATTTGCTGTGTAAATATAGTAAAAAAAAATATATTTTTTATACTTTTTCATATTAAAATTATGTTTTAAACTAGAAAAAAGGGAAAGAGAAAACAAACTTCCACATTGATTACAAGGGGTCTGAAAATGTAAACAAATGCAAAATAAGGGGAGGAGATGTGGAGAAATAAAAAAAAAACAATCCCACAGCATTATACCGCCATAATCTCATCTGACCAGAGCTCCTCCTCCCAGCAGCAGGGGTTTGCTGAATCCCCTCGCTGAATTCCTGCACACAGGATTTCTTTAACATTTGCTGCCCTCTAAACAAGTTCTCTTCACCTGAGCAGTGGATCTCTGCTGCTCCTCCAGTGTCACCAAGGGCCTATTGACTGCTTTTATGATGAACCCAAATTCTGTCAGTGAAAAATGATCATGTCCTGTTCTGTTGTGGTAACTTATGGATCCGACGCCTTTCATTATGGTTTTAATCTCCAAAAATGGAAGATACATTTTCCAGAAATGTAATTTGCTATTCTTCTTCTATTACTTGCACTAATTATTAGAATAAATTATGAAGATGCTGTAAGAACAGTGTCTAAGTCTGGAGGGTTGAACCGTGGACAGGTAGGTGGCTGCAGGTTTTACTCTGCAGTTGGTAATTAGATTGATTTGAGACAGAACTGCTTCTTTGGGAGACACAATGACAGGAAGCCGGAAATGGAGATGGATGAGCCTGCAGGGCTGCAGCTACGAGATAGGAATGGTGAAAAGAACCCATCCAACCCGAAGAGAAGAATAGGACTTTCAAGGCTGTAATCCTTGTCTCCTTTCCTACTCTGTACCATAGCGAATTGAGTCTTTTCTCTCTTGTCCCTTGACAAACAGAAAAATTGACACACTTCCCTTTCTTTCTTTTTTTTTTCCAGAGTTAGGTTATTTCTCTCCTCCTCCTTGATTGCAGAGGCAAACTGAAGCCCGGCATCTTCATTCACTCCCAGTCAGTCAGACACGTCTTGTGTTGTGTGTGTGTGTGTGTGTGTGTGTGTGGGGGTGTGTGTGTGTGTGCGTGTGTGTGCGTGTGCGTGGGCGTGTGTAGGCGTGTGTGTGTGTGTTGAGGAGAGCAGGTGGGCTCAGCGTGTGTCCATCAGCCTCCCCTGTGAAGTCAGTGTTTGATCGGTGGCACAGCGAGACAGGGAAGAAGCAGAAGACTCCCTCACCAGGTACGCTTTCTGTCTGCAGGCAGAGCTGCACCCAAACCACAACTTCCTCAGCCGATATCAAGTTTCAGGGCAGCTCGGTGTTTTCCAGACATCTCGCAGCTCGCTGGGGAAACTCACGTCCCACATGTGACATTTTGTTTAACTGTCACCATCAGAAAATGTGGCAGCAGATCAAGGCGTCGCCTCTGTTTAGCTGGCATGCAGGCTTCGTTGTACTGCAACATAAAATGGCAATTAACTCGCAGCCATCTCAGCGTATTGGGGTTTCTAAATGGATGGAGACTGCAGTGACTGAGACAGAGAAGATTCAGTAAATATGTATGCAGCTGCTTTATGCAGCTTTTTAGACTTATTATGCCCAGCAGGATATAACTACATATAGCACCAGATAATGTGAATTATTGAACATACAGTTTTGTTTTTTGTTTTTTTTTGCTTGTGAAACACATAATAAATCTTTCGCCCACAATGAGGCTAACAGAGAACAGTAACATAATGTTTGGTTAAGAGGCTTTTTTTAATTTACATTTGTTGTTTTTGTTTTGTTTGTTTTTATCTATTATGTTCTGTGCAACACACTCCAGCGCGATAGACCCTTTTGAAATCCAACATTATGTACATTGAAAAAAAAAAAAAGCAATGCATCAGTTTTCAATCGATCACACTGTTTCTTTATTACCAGGCTTTCAACTAAGCTCTCTTTTTAAAGAAATCACCTTGTTGAAGCAAGCTTCCTTATTCCTGTCAAGTTGCTATTTTGGTATTTTGATGAATTCAAGTAAAGAAAGAGAAACAAAATATTTTTCAAATGACAGACCTCAAGCAATAGAGTCCAAAAAGGTCCCATCTTAAATTGGTTCTCTTAAATTGGTATTTTTGATATATAATATCAAAAATACTCATGGTTACTGATCTGTGGTATTAATAACCTATTCTTCATCCTCGTAGCAGATTCACCTCCCTACCCTCAAGCGTCTCCAGATCAGTCCTGAGGCAGCAGCGCTCTGCAGAGCTGCACGTCTAATCCGCTTCTGTCAGATGTCACTACTTATAGAAACCTTCAGTTGAGTCAAATTTTACAATTCAGCCCAGAGTTTGAGAGTCACAAAGGGAAAGACGAACTCTTTACAGTATATTGTGATTTAAAGATTAATTGACATATGTGTTGCGTTTGGAAGAGGTCAGAGCATAAAGCAGCCATATTGATCATTGAAAAAATATTGGCTAGATTGTCATTTTGAGGGTTGTGTCTGAACTCTGACCTCTCTGGGCATTCCCTGGAGATACTGTAACTCAGAGGCTTAGAGAACTTGAACATAGTTGCTCTCCGAAGTGAACACACCCCTGTTAGGATGCCAAGACACAGAGTTTTAAATGATGAAATCATTTTCAAACAAACTTTTCTCCACCTTTAAAATGACATACTGAAGACACACTTTAAGAAACTCCTATAACTCTCTTGGATTTTGATCTCTTGTTCACAGCCGTATTCTTATTAACCAATGGATTTATTATTTATTATTTTTTTTCAAATTTCAATCTGTGCTTTGGTTAATTCCTTTCAAAATGTTAACTTTCTGTCTTGGCACATTTGTTTTGTTGATTTCTATAAAACTAATTTATGTCAAACATGAGACGTTTAGTGTGTATTCCTTACATTAGGTGTGTCAGCTCTTGGCTCCTACTGTATGCTGATGGTGATCTTGATCCCTTCTTCATATTTTCCAAACAACATATTATAAGTTTACATTTGTCCCTGACAATAGATAGCAACACAAAGACTCTCATAGTTAAATTGGAGCACAAGTACTGCTAGACAGAGAGTTGGTGATATTTTATTCACTGTGCTGCAGCCTAAAGGTCATCAACTAAAGCTCCCTGGAGCAGAGAATAGTAGATGTGTGAAGAGCTGAGGAACAAAGAGAAAACCTGTCTTCCTTTTTTATCTCCTCCAGTCTTTATCTGTTAATGAAGCACAATCCACTGAAGAGCACAAGCTCTGGGATTTGTCACGTTATCCCAGGCTTAGTTCAACTACCTGTCTCAAGCCTCTGCTACGCTTTAATGTAGCAGCCGTGCTTCCCTTTGTCAAGATTTTAGACCACATTTTTAATGTTTTTTTTTTTTTTTTAATCCTGTGTACTCAAGCCTCGGAAATCCGAAATAGCTTTTATAATGTTATGTTTCTTCTTTTGCATGAAAATAAAAGATATTTGTAATGAGTGAGATGACAATTCATCTGGAGATGTCCAATTACAGAATTCTATTTTACTTTTTTTTTTTTATTTTTGCACAAGGTGATTCACAGTAATACAATTTCTGCACCTCATACATTCGATCAGAACTTACAAATGTGATTTTTATAAAATATCAAGAGATGCAATTGTGTCACTTCACCTCATTATAAGCTGATTTTCCATCACACCTACTATATTACAGTATGCTAATGATGCTACACTAACTACCACAGTAAAAGCAGTGCCATGGCGATGGGCCAAGGAGCAATAACAAAGCCTTCACTGTATAGTAAATATTGTAAATGACAGAAGATGAAAGCAGTTACAAAAGATGTCTAATTGTTAATTATTAGGACAAAATATATTTTGTGTTTTTACTGATTTATGTAAATATACTTAAAATGCTGATAAAATGAGAAAGGTTTAAGCTTATTCATAACTTGACTCTCCTGTAGGGGGCAATGCATTTTGCATTTTGTGGACGTGGGCATGTGATCTTCTTGGAGTCATGTAACTATATATTTGTGCAAAAGGTGTGAATGTCTGAGCGATGATATCATATGCTGCACTTCGACTTCTCCCTGGCTGCCATCCCAGCAGCTGTCCGATCACTTACGCTGCAGCCTGATTGTTTTGTCATCTTGAATGTTGTGATTGTCTCTCCAGGGACGCCCGCTCGACAGCCACTGAGGGCTGTCCAGTTGACTGATTTGTGATGGGAACAAATAGCCACACTCTGCAGACACAATGCAAAGAGAGAAGATGCGCACACTACACATCTTGGCTTAAGGACGCATGTCACCGCTCCCCTGGGAGAGAGCTGGGTTTGGTTTTATTGCCTGTATTGATCATTGTTGGTGCTGTGTTAAGGGATCAATATGTGGATTAACTGAGTGTACTAACTCCTCCATGCGTCTCCTGAAACCCTCTCAAGGTCCCTAACACCTTTCTAAATCTGTGTAAAAAGGATTTAAAAGAAAGAATAGAGATGCACTACTATTCACTTCTCATCAACCCCCACTGATCTAAGCTCTTCCAGCTTAGATGACAGCATTTCTCATTCTGTAGTTTCACCATTTGCCTTGTGGACGGTTACCCAGAGTGGCATTAAAACAAGGGTGGAGAGCACAGGCACCATATTAAAACAAATGTATTTATCTGTCAGATGGGCCATGATCATGTTTTTATTTTTAAATATGGATTTTGTGCTCCCTTGTGTTGAGTATTATGTCCCTGCGTGCTGAGAAAATGGATATCAGGTTGGGTCAGGTACTCTGAAGCCAAAGAAGGGGTGACTCTTAACAATAGTCAGTGTGTGTGTGTGTGTGTGCGTGTGTGGGCGTGTGTGTGTGTGTGAGGGCAATGTGATGGAGGGGGCTACTGAAGGCTTTCAGTACCTATAGCCCTCAGTCTGAAGCTTACATATCAGCATAATCCTGCTTAAAGGACATAGAAACTCTAGTCAGATTTCTTTGTTTTTAAGATTTAAATGTAACTCAGATCCAAGTGTGACAGTCGAGTTTATCTTTACGACGCCTTTTCAACAACTGCAGTCAAGTATCTGACAATAACGATTGGTTGACTACCTTGATCACACATGTACAAAACAAACCTTCTTTCAAATGGTTCAGAAAGTGCATTTTGGAATTTAATATAATGTAAGATAGATAAAAAGGCATGACGTCACTCAGAGCAGAAAACAGAATTGGACTGAATATATCTTCCCTTACAGATTGGGAATCAATTTTCCCAATCTCGATTGTTTTTCAATACCATGAACGATACAGATATTAACATCGGATCAGTGCATCTATGATCATAACTCTGCTGCATTATGCAAACATTCTCGATCTGCAGACCCTAAATTGATGGCCAGATGTTCTCCTACAGGATTTTCTGTTATAGATCAAAACTTTTGGCTCCATCAGTTACACTTGGTCGTCCATTTTCTCATTAAGCAAAGCCAACCCACATTATCAAACAATTAACACCATGTTTGCCTTGTGACTGCCCCCGACTGTTTTGACTTTCTGTTAGACTCTCCAACAACATATAGTTCCCCTCCTGATGTCGTCTGTTTGGGAGCAGGAGTACATTTAAATTCTGCAGTGACTCTGTAAGCCTGGAGTTGGAGATCTGTCTCTTCGTTCTATTTCTTCACCCTTTTGATCACCCTACTCATCTGTCCTCTCTTCCCCCTGTCCCACCTCAAAGAGGAATAGTGCTAAAGGTTTAGAGGGGTTTCTCTCACAGCACCGCTTCCAGTGCAGCTATTAGGAGCTGGAGTGCCACTGCTATCTCCTAATTGCTGTCACCCCCTCCTCCCCCCGACTCTCATTGAAGACATCAAAGGCATTTTTAATAAGAAAGAGAGGGGAGGGCAAAAGAGGAGGAGCTTAGGTCGGACACATTGACAGGAAAACACTTTTGGCTCCTTGAGACAGAAAAGTATTCTTTTGTAGGTCATGAAAGCTGAAGGATAATGGAATGGACTCAACAACGCTTGTTTCTTTTCTGATAAGTGCCAAAGCTTGGCATGCGGTGGCCTTTGGCGGTGCAGCAGCTTAATTTATCAGTTTCACTCTGTTGTCATTGTCTCCGCAGGGCGCGGTAAAACAATTCAGTGTGTGTGTGTGTGTGTGCGTGCTTAAGTTGATGTAATGAGTGGCAAAAAGACGAGTTGTAAAATTGTGGTTACCATTAAGGAAAGCACTTAAGATGTTAGGGGCGGTGACAGACATGGCTGTGGCATGCTCATCTCTGCCTCTTTACACAAACACCTTATTAACTTGTCATCGGTGCCACTAACACGGGACATGTTAGGATTTTTTCTTTCAATTCTCTGGTACTTTCCAGGATTCAGTGACCTGGGTTGTCACATAAATGATGCAATTTTTCTTCATTTGTTTATTTCCCTGCGCAAAGAAACAAATCTACATGTTTCTGCTGGTGATATAGCATAAAGACATAGATTTTGCTATGTATATTTATCAATCTTTTATATGTATAAAGGATTTTATTAAACAGCTAAACATTATGGTTCTTAAAAATACTACATTTTGAAGTACTTTTTAAAAAACTAAACAGAATTGCTGCAGGCAGCTGTACTTTCATTAGTAGTATTTTCTTTGTTGTAAAGAAGAAGAAAAATTCTGAAATCGCAGAATGTTTCGATTTAAAATAGAAAGTAAACCTTAAAAATATTGTCTGGCGATGATTTTCTATTTTTAAATTCTGTTTTTTATTTTTTATTAGCATGCATTCTGCATGGTCCTCGGTTTGGATCTGGGTATACAGAGAAGGTTTGAGATTTGCGGCATTAAGTGCAACACAAGGATATTTCAACAAAATATTATCTTGGGGGATCTGGATTACAAATGCACAACAACACTTGTCAGATTTATATTTGTAAAACTTATTGCTTTCTATGTCCTTCAGTTGCCAAAGAACTGAACTGCTGCCTTATATTAAAGCCCAACACCTACTGTGAGGAAACTGAGGTCATCCTATCATTTAGTTCTGGGATTTTAACACCAGATGCAAAACATAATGGTTCAATTTTAGAGAACTTATCCAGAGTTCTGTTTAAAGCTACAACTAACTTACTTATCCACCCTCAGAGTTAATTAAGTTGTTATTTAATTAATAACTTAATTATTAAGTCGAAATCTCATGTTCTACAATATGCCTTCTTTAAATGAATATAAACAGTGAGCTTTTTTTTTTTAAGTACAAACATGTTTTAATCTGCTATTCCTCCAAATTCAAATTCATGTGATTTAATCATCAGTATCTCTGATGGATCATGATCATTAGATTTACTCACAGAGGCTTATTAATTACCAAAGCATAAAACAAAGCTTTATTTACCACATCACAACAAATGTTGGTCTTCAGGTGTTCAGATGAACCAGACAGGATTTACTAAACGGTAATACGTTTAAGTCGGCCTCCTTGTGATTTTGATCTAATATGTGTTTTTAATACTGCTCACTGTTTTGTATTACATCTCAGCCCATTTCATTTTTTCCTCCATTATTGCAGTGCTCATCTTTCTCCATCAGCTTTTGTCTGTGCCTGTTACAGTTCTCTATCTGCTTCTGTATCTCTCTCTGTCTCTCTCTCCCCGGTGAAAGGGTTGAGGGCATTATGTGCTGCTATGAATGATTCATCCCCCTCTCTAGAAGTGCGTGTAGGCGTGTGTGTGTGCGTGTGCGGGCGTGTGCGTGTGTGTGTGCCTGAACTGGAAAACAACCAGGTAAGTGGGGGGAATGGTGGGTGGATGCAGAAGGTGACAGGGGGCAGAGCACAGAGAGAACAGCAGCATTGATAATAGTTTTAAAAAAAAATAGTTTTTTTGTTTTGCACCTTTACTTACAAACACTTTTTTTTTATTTTATCAGTCAGCAAAGTCAGACTAACTGACTATACCTATTTATTCAGTAAATATGTATCGTCAGATACTTAGATATTAGATGTTATCAGATATTAATATTAGATATTAAAATTTTTGAAATATGTTAATTTTTTTTAAATTCTAGATATCTCTGAAATTGACAATCATTTATCTTAACATCGTCCTCAGGGGACTAACTACAATTTATCATGCTTTAATGATCCCATTGTTCTGATTAGATATTTCAGATCTCATGTTAGCATGACCTCTATAATGTCATAATCATTTGTTAAAAAGGAAAATAAGAAAGAAGTACAACACTGAGAAACTGTATAGCACATTTCCTTTCTTTTCTTATTTTCTTTTTAATTTTTTTCTTGACCTACCGTAGATTACCTGAGAGATATGGGTATTTAAGACCTGATGAATAATTAAGTGGACAATAACGCTAATTCATTGAATAATAAAGCTGTTTATGAAGGCGAGGCATGGACGGTGGCTGCGGTGGCGTTGACAGGAAGATTGATGCTCTGGCCTCGATAGGAGCTCTCCAGCATGAGAGGAAGCTGCTGACTGCAGCGCTGCCCATATTCATTAGACCGCTGTCATTGGCCTCTGTGCTTAATGACATACTTATGTTTAATTTGCAGGCATATCCAGAGGCAGAGGTGAAATTTGTGCTTCAATATGTTCCGTATTTGCTCTCTCTGATCTGTCTTTTACTCCCTGCTCTGTTTTTTCTGGGGGGAAAAAAAAAGAAGAAAGACTTGTTATTCAAGTAACGAGCCTGTCCAGTATGTTTTTGTATGTAAATTTATGCTAGCATCTGCTTCAGTGTAGTCTCACACATAAGCAGATGGCCGTAATATCAGTGTGTGTCTTCATGCTTTGATAAAGTTTGCAAATGTTTAGCTGAAATGTGGGTTAGGCCTCCTAATAGGCAAATCTGATCAACTTGCAGCCACTTCTATATTTATAAATTCTAGGTTCCAGGCTCGAAAAATAATTAATTCATGCTTTTCCCACAACTGGAGCGCCATTCAGCGTTACGTAAACACAGACAAATGTTTTGTCACATGTTAATTAATGCGCTTGTGAGCATATTTTTAGCACAAATGGAACCCCCATAATTTTCCACCCACTTCATCCCCTGGAATAGTCCTGCGTAGCTCAGCAGAATCTGCAGAGCGCCGCTCAGTTTCATTACGTTTGTGATTAGAGCTGCAGGCCGAGCAATCGTGAGTTATGTCTGTGCCGCTACCTCGCTGGGCAGGAGAGGAGGCGAGGCTGCGTTTTCCCCACTGCTGCTAACCTTAGAGGTCACTCCCAAGAAGGAGACATTTATCACTCTGACGTGTGGATGCTGTGGGGGAGAGAGAAGACGGTGTGTCTGCATGCATGTGTGTGTGCGCGGGCGTGCGCGTGTGTGTTTTGGTGGAGAGAGAGAGAGAGACAGAAAGCACTGTTACAGTATTAATGCACCACACTCTTGCTCCCTGTGGTAACAAAGCCCAAGCTGCAGACATGCAGAGTAATCACCATTTTCTCCTGTCAGGCGAGATGTCAGAGTAATATGTTCTTTACTACTATTTTGCTTCATAAATGTGAATGAATTCTATATGCAAGGGTTCATTTGGAGATTTTAATCCAATTTGATTCCAGTAGGAGTTCAACGTTTTCACATTTCTTGGGTTTCTAGGAGTTGGATTATGATTAAGAGTTGCTTTTAGAAATATTAAACCAATCGTCTTGTTCTTGCAGCTAAAGACAAATGAATGTACCCATGAATTAGTGAAGTATTAATACCTCTTGAACATTTCAAGATTTTGTCAACTTAAGCCACAGATGCTAGGATAATTTAAAAGGATTTTATGTGATTTACCAGAATAAAGTAGAGCATAAGAACTGGAAGGAAAACAATACATTGTTTTAAAAAATTTTTTAAAGTACAAAAATTGTGGTGTACATTTCTGCCCAGCATAACTGAGTCAAAACTGCCAAAGTTTACTTTATGCTGCAATTACTTATTGAGGCACACCTCTAGCAGCTTTGCACATCCAGTGGCTGAAATTCTGGCTCATTCTTAGCAGAATTGCTCAGGCTCGGTTGGGTTGAATAGGAGGATGTAAACATATATTTTCAGGTCCGGAGCTGGACTTTGACTGAGTCAGTCTGATACATTAATAAACTTTCCAGAGTTCTCCAGAGTTACTTTGGGCCTCCAGGCTGCTTATATTATGAACGTTCTCCCCACTCAGTTTTGATGGATGTTCATGTTTTGGTAGATTAGCTGTTGTTGTAGCTGAAACAATTCACTAATTTGCAAATATTCTCCAACAAACCTCTGAGGCCTTCACAGAACAGCGATAATAGTACTGAGATCAAATTTAAGCCAGGCAGCTCTATTTATAACTGAGGGGAATTCTACAGCCAATTGGTTGCAGATAATAAAGGTAAAGGCAGGGCTAGATACAAATGCACCCTAAACTTTAAAGTGAATGTTTTTCTGCAAATGATTAGATTTTTTTTAATGCCTTTTTCTCTTGTTAGAGAGGAGTTATACACCCTTTGTCCATGGTTGTATTCCCCTTTTCACAATGTTTTTCTGTATACATTATCATGAGCAGCAGACAAATATCGATCGTGGACATTGTTTGCCCAGGTGACATTTTGCTGCCTAGAAAAGATTCATTATATCAAAACAGATTGATTTTTCTGCCCTAAGGACTTAATCCCAAATGAAAATAGAGACAATTATAGCTGCTGGTGAAGCTACACTTGCTCACTATTCTAACCCAGCCCTCTTCTCCGCATACAGACACATAAAACAGCAGCGCTGTGACCTTGGTAGATGCCGTAAGAAGAGGGGAGATACTGCAACTTTGAACTGGAAAGCTTCCTTAAAATATCACTACATCCCCTTGATTTCTCCTGTGTGTGTGTGTGTTTGTTGATATGCACACAACTCACCAACCTAGATAAAGACAGATATTAAACAAGAAAGAGGGAAAAAAAAATATCGACAAGCTAATTTAGAGTTCCTCATATCTTAATTGTTTAATTTAATTATCTAAGTCTAGATAGGCACACAATTACACTTATGCATGCAGTAAATCTGATTAGCAGGGCATCCTCAGTGCTCTCTGAGCAGTGCTGGATGGAGGGGAGGGGAGGGGATGCCCACCAACACATCTTTTCTCTGATTATCAGCAACACACAGCCACTCATCTCTTTCAATTACAATCTGTGTGATAACGTATTCCTCAAATTAATTGTACACTCTTATCTTATTTGCTATATTTAAAAAAAACGCCACTGGCCACAAGGCCAATGGCTCAAATGGAGAATCTATTGGTAGATAATATAACATTTTTCATTGAGATTTTTTATTGAAATTATTGAATGTGTTTCATTGGGACACACTCACTAGATTTTGGACAGCACCACCCTGATGTTATCACAAATGGCTATTCTGGTGGAGTTACCAAACACAGGAAAGACAAAGGCAGGAACCGGGTTTTGGTGAATTCAGTAAAGTAAAACCAAAAGACTGACAACAACAAAATGTCCAGAGCAAAGAACTGGAAAAAAAACAAACAAATGAACTCAGGCAGAACAATGGTACATAATACCTTCGACACGAGAGGGGCATAATGGAAAGGATTTAACAAAGAGTGACTGAAGATAGGGAACTAAATACTACTGAGGTTGTTTACTGGGTGCAAAACAGGCGAGTTTCATTATCTGGCTGCAGATGAGGGGAAAGCATTAGGCTAAATGTAACTGAGAGGATGAGGATGGGCTGGGAAATGACACTGAATTAAGCCAAAAAAATAAATAAATTAAAAAAAGGCAGATATGTAAAACAGGGATTCACAAAATATAGCATGGATTACCTCTTTTCCTTATTTGAATAAACAGGATTTGTTAGCAGCAGCCGCGATCGGCAAATGCCTGGTGAAACTACACGTTTGCTGAGATTATTAAACAAACTACATCTCAGCTTAATGCTCTTAAGGCCAATTGCAAATGACATAATGGGGAGCATTGTAGAGTAGGGGCTTCTTAAAGAGACAGAGACCAATTTCAAGGCATAAAACTGCAAAGACATGCTTTTTAAGCTGTGTGTGATGTACAGTAGTTTTGTAACAACTAAAATATGACACTAAGTGCTAGAAAAGTACATAATACCACCCCTTTAAATTACAACAGTTAACAGTTTGGAAAAAGGCTTATAACAGCATTCAGATTTTATTATTTTAAAAAGCTATGAGCTTTAAAGTATACATTTTTATATGAATGCTAAAACAGTGATTACCACTTGGTTTTCCCCAAATTCCTTGGTAAAACACAAACCTGCAAACTCTGTCGAATGCATCACAAGATTCAGTCATGTTGGTGTTGTGGGGCCTGCTCTAAGTCTATGTAATACATATAACTGGATCAATTAAATATATTACATGAGTAACAGGTTTAATTAATTGAAATTCTCCACAGCAGCGGGGTGCTTACAAACAGACAGCCATGATGTATGGTTGAGGCGTGAAAGGCAGGCTGAACATTAAGGAAGTCTGGCAGATCCAAGATACAAAAAGACTAGATTTAATATAGATACAATGATAATGACTAGTGAAAAAAAACTAAAGATGCTGCTCTTGTAGCAAATTTGTAAATAAAACATTTTGGCCCAGGATTTACCGTACCTACCTTAGTTTCATTTTCCACATTGTGACGTTTCTCACACTCAAGCAAACCACACTAAGTTTTATGAATTCATTAAATCACAAAGGAATCCCTAATGTTATGACACAGTAATTACTGACTGAATAACAAATTGGGTTTTACCACCATCGCTGTGATGCATAGTTTTGCGATCAAACAGGTGTGAACAACTCTACAATCTATATGCCTGTGACAGCAGCAACAGATGGTTCGGTAACTCCAAGCACATGGCGGCGATGAGTCTGCATTGTAAACAGATTCAGTGATAGGTGCTTGTGGGCGTTCATGATTAGATTCCGCCAATTAGAAAAAGGTTCATTTGAGGTGGGCTTCTAAGGTTGATAAAAGGATCCTGACTGGTGATAAACTACCAAAGCTCACCTTTCACCATGTGTCTCTTCTCAGTTCAGCTAAGGATGCTGGATCTCAGTGGAACCATGTGGTTTGGGAACAAAAATGGGTCAAAAATAATAATTTTATTTTTCTATTGCACCAAAAGCAAGTCGAAATTTATTGGCAAAGGAGCATAAAATAAAAAAAATGTTGCAATGGTCATTATTTGTTGATTACATTCGATGAGTGTTTATTTTTTTGTATATAAAAGTGAAATAAAGCTTCTCTTTACACAAATACTCATCATAATTATATTGTATCTGCATGAATGTGTGTTTATTTTAAGGTTGGAGAGCCGAAGGAAAATGCCCATGTTGTTTTATCGTATCTTATGTTATTTTACTTGTTCACTTCATCCACACGGTTTCATGAATACAGCATCAAGTTAAAATATGTTGAAAAGTTGTGACATTTGCCATAGTAAAACATAAAACCTATGTATATTTTTAGTGATTATAAGCATTAACTACATTAAAACCTAAATATGGTATTCAGTCACTTTGAGTCAGCGTTTTGTAAAACCAATTTTTGCTACAATTGCAGTTATTAATCTTGTTTGTACCATTTTTTTTTTTTGCATGTTCAGGTGAACATGTTTGTAAATTCTTCTGTGTAAAAAAAAGCTCAAGCTCAGTCAGAATTGATTGAGAACATCTGTAAATAAATAGCTTCAAGTGAATGCTTTTACAAAACCCATAGTGTAGCTGGATTTAGAAGAATAACTGGGAGCTTAAACCAGTTGCACAGACTTGGACCTCTCGAGGTATTGCACTATAAGATTAAATGTATTGTGAATTGATGTTTCATACATAAACTGAACTAAGCTAAACACAATGAGGTCCATAAACTTACAAGTTCATAAACAGCAATAATTTATCTACATTGAAGTAGAGATTGTAAATGAACAGAAATGTTGAGATAATCAGTGAGTACATTTCAAAAGAAATTTACTTTAATCTGAATAATTTGTATATTTTTGTGAAAATAGTGATGCGGATGTGTTGTTAATTTTGCATCAACTAAATCTCTGTAATCTACTTGAGAATTATCTAAATGTTTTATGGCTGTCTAATATGAGATTTTGCATTTAAAGTTTATGTAGCAAAAAGAAACTGGAAAACATGATTTAGTTCTTATTTACCAATTTGTCATAAGATTACTTAACAGATTTTTTCTTTTAATTATGATTGTGAAGGCTTCCTTTTAAGGAAGAGCTGCTTTATAATTACTCTGTCTGAATTTGACATTTGGATGAAATTTCAAAAATGTCACAACATAAAATTCAAACATTATTTATTTACTATGTTATTAATTGACATGCTTGTCAAAGAAAACAATATGTGGATGACAACCTTCATGTGATTCTTCCCCACTTTCCGACTAAAACACCATGCACAAGAATGTGAGAGAAAAAAACGACTTCGCTGGGTTTAATACATGAAGCTCCTCTGCTTCTTGTAATCTGCAATAGCAACACTCAGCTCATGTGGAATTAACCTCCCGTAACTAATTTCTCTTTAATGTAGTAGCCTAAACCCTGCTAGATAGACGCCATGAAAGCAACACTCAATGGATGATGAGTAAGATGCTACTACACATTGGCTTGCAGCACAATTTGAATTGTGCCCTCTGTTGGTATGACAGCAAATATACACATTCCTTACTGTACAAACTGCAAACGCAGATGAAACAGTCATATATGGCTTTATGTCTAGTGGACACGTCACTTTTGACTTTTACTCTTAACTACTTTCTTCTTTGGTGATATAGTGGGAAGGCTGATGCAAGATGCAGAGCGTCGGCTGCAGGGTTAGTGATGAAGGAGCTGCAGTTGTCATGGAAACCCCGGAGGAGGAGGAGCGTGGTGAAACGAGACCAGTTTGTTTTGTTATTGAAGATCACGTGGCACCCCGAAGCCCCGCCCACCTTCCCCAGTTACCACGGATTCAACCGTCTCCCTGCTCCGGTTAGTTACTACAAAATGGCTGCAGAAGCTCCGCCGCCGATGAGAACCGACTGAGCGCTTCAAGGTAGGATTTACGTACCATTATTTTTTTCTGTGCCGCGAGAAAGCAACCCCCTCGCATTTTTGGCGGCGTTCCGAGTGCGCAGACACGCAAGACTTTGACGCGTATCGTTTTGGACGGAGTGTTTATGGAAATATCTTCGGCTCAGCCCACCGTGACATCACTGTTGTCTTTGCGCCGGGTTCTCAGCTTTTACGAACTTTGTCGATATCGTAGGTGTTTGTTTGCGTTGCGCACCGGCTTCTCCGTTTCGAAAGTCGATTTTCGTCTTGCTTGCTAGTCGAGCAAGCTGCCCTCCTCCCCCCCGTTAGGGCAAAACGAAGGGCGACGGTGTTGTTGCTGCTGGGCGGCAGACGTCGGTGGGACACCCGCCGCTGCGTGGCTTTGCGGGAGACCCGACATGGACATTATTATCGCCGCTCATTCGCACAAAATGTGCTTTGTACGTGATTAGATTTAAACCCATTTAGCCCCGGTTTATCTACAGGGTTCATGTCCACATACCTCTACCGGTTTCATTCACCAGGAACCTTGTGCTCGTGCATCATTCCACAGTTTGTAAATTGATTACTTCCAGCTCTCAGTTTAATTGCGGGGAAGAACCAAAATATGCTGTTTCTTGTTTCGTCAGTGCATTGCAACCCGAGTGTCTCATTTTGCGTTTGTTTGAAAGCTGCTTTTAGTTCTTTTGTCTCGTCAGTGTCGGCATTAGATTTCTGTGTAATCCCTGAGAAATGGTGCCTCTAAAATCTTTTAACACCGCATGTCCTGCAGCTTGGTTTTATGCAAAAAAAAAAAAAAAAAGGGACACAAACAAATTCGACTTCCCATTGTGCCTGGTGGAACAAAACCTATACCAGGCACTACATTTTAAAAGACTTTGTATATGTACTTCGTAGTATTTGTGTTGGTTTACAACAGTCAGTAAAATAAAAAAAAATATTATGGTCATTTATTCTTAATTCTGCAAAGTGTTGAATAAAAAAAAAAAACCATGATGTTACTAAATCATAGTGTATGTGAACCATGACTTCTTGTATTTCTTACATGACAAAAAAAAAAAAAAAAAAAGTTAAACATTTTTTCTGCTACAAAAAATGTTAGTTTTGAATATTGTCTATATTTAAGTTTTTGACAGACCTGAGCCAAATTTTCAGTTAACCACCCATCAAGTTTATTATATTGTAAATAAATGTGATTATTGTGTAGAATATTATCAGCTATTGAGATCTGTTCGTTGCAGAGCACAGGTGTCAAACTCCTGTCCTCCAACTTTTACTTAATGACGCTCTGTGTCAGCAGACTGAGTCATGTAATTATATCATTAGCAGGACTCAATTGAAGTGTTAGGAGGTAATAGTAATTTGATTCAGGTGTGTTTAATGTGGGACACATCGAACTGTTGCAGGACATTGGTTTTTGAGGACTGGAATTTGACACTCATGTTGTTAGGGAAGAACTAAAGTCTAACAAACTCGTAGCCTGTTGGTCAGGTTGTCTGCAATGATAACTTGATATTAAAGGATTTTCTATACAGCCAAATTTGATTGTATTTTTATTTTTTATTTTGTTGTTGGCAAAGGTCAGGGGCACTGCTCTTTTTATTGTAGCCTGTTGATAAGTAGTGCCAAGAAAATGGGGGAGGAGGGTCATTGAGCAACTCCACCCTGGACAAAACCGATTATCCTGGCACTATTTCTGCCTTCTCATTAACTACATGGTAATTTCAGTCAATATAAAAATTCCACTATTTTTTTTTTTTTAAACTTTTGTATTCCTTGATTTTATTAAATGTTGCATGCCATACCATGCATGTATGCCTATTTATATTGATGCTGGCAGGAGTGTGCGAATAATGAGTACAGGTCAATTATTTCTCTTCACCAGTTCTACCATTTCATGCTGTGTCATTTTGTCTCCTCCGGTTTAAAAATGTAAGTGAAATAGTTGTTAACTTATGTGCTTAAAAATTAAATATCAGTGTATCTATTATGCTTATATATTGTTTTTATAAATTTTGAATTGGTGGTTAAAAATTAGGTATTTTCTAAGATTTTACTTTATTTCTTCATGATTTTATACTGCACCAGATTCCTATTACCGTATTTTCCGGATTATAAGTCGCTCCGGAGTATAAGTCGCACCAGCCATAAAACGCATAATAAAGCAGGAAAATACATATATAAGTTGCACCGGATTATAAGTCGCATTTTTGTAGAAGAAAATTTATTTGATAAAATCCAACACCAAGAACAGACGTGTCATCTTAAAAGGCAATTTAAAATAGAAATAGAATAGAGGCAACAACAGGCTGAATAATTGTACGGTATGCTAACGTTACATGACACATAAACAACTGAGAAAGTGCCTGGTATGATAACATAACATATTAAGAGTTATTCAGATAACTATAGCATAAATAACATGCTAACAAGTTTACCAAACCATCCGTGTCACTCCAAATCACAAAATCTTCATCTTCACCTGTAAACAACTCGGCTAACTCCGGACGTAGCTTCTACCACACACATTATCAACACAGGCCTAGAGCCCCCTCTTGCGGTTTAGTGTGAAATAACATGTGATATGATATAATAATTTGTTAATAATTTCACACATAAGTCGCTCCGGAGTATAAGTCGCACCCCCAGACAAACTGAAAAAAACTGCAACTTATAATCCGGAAAATACGGTAATTATATATCTATTTAAGCCAGCTGTCTAATGAAATGGACACAATATGAGAATTAAGCATGTGGACATGTATCGAATCAAAAATAATTTTGGAATAAATGTCACTGTAAAAAATGAAGTCTATTTGGTTGATTTAAAAATTCAGTTTTTCTTCAGATCAGTTAAATTATTTACTTGGTCAAAATCCCCAAAAAGAAGACTTGTCTATTAAAAAATAGACAGTTAATGATATTCTGGGTATGTTTGCTAATAATAGGAATTCTGGAAACTACAAGCCACAATTTAGAGGGAAATGCAGCCAATAGCATAATCATCAATCAAGCAACTGGAGCAAAAAATGGCAGCTGCAGACTCGCTGATAGTAACATACCTGCTGGGGGATGCCACTGCTCTGATGCATTTAAGAGAGCAAACTAACGTAAGCTTTGATTCCTGCTGGTTTTACTAATGTGTCATGGAGCCTAAATTTGGTCTTGAGGAGGTGGCGGTTAAGAGAAGAGGTCACCCGGGTTATTTTTCTCACTGCTGGGTTAGGGGGCCCCACTCAGGAACCAAAGCCTATGAAAGAGGTAGTGTCTATTCACAGAGAGGCATGAAAAGGAAGGGGCTAAAGGGGTTGATAACAAAACCAGACCGCTAAATGCCTGTGATTATAATACAGATTAGGTCATAGCAGAACTTTCAATTTAAAACCCTTGATGTCCTTTTGCTTGAATAACTGAGGGCTATTTGGTTGGATCGTGTCATTGGGTTTGGCTGGTTCTCAATATCCAGAAGTCTGTCTGAAAATGATGATTTTGCATTGAACAAAATGAGAAGCCAAGTTTAAAGCTTGAAGAAATACTCAGATGCTATTTTTTTTAAATGGTAAATGGACTGAAGTTATATAGCGCTTTTCCAGTCATTTTGACCATTCAAAGCGCTTTACACTAGAGTCACATTCACCCATTCACACACACACATACATACACCGATACGCAGACCGGTAGGCAATTTGGGGTTAAGTGCCTTGCCCAGAGGCACATTGACATGTGGCAGGAGGAAGCTGGAATCGAACCTACAACCTTCCGATTGCAAGACGACTACTCTGCCACACAGCCACAGTCACCCTGGGGGTGACTGTGGCTTTTAAATATTTTTATTTGTAGTTTTTACTCATTAATCTGCTAAAAAGGCAATTTATTTGTTATTATTTCCAGTGCTTGTGTCACTACTATTGCAAACAGGGATTAGTTTTTTTTTGTGTGTTTACATATCAGACATCAAATCAGTGATTTGCAAGTTCTTTTACATGAAGAATATCACTATCTATTCTTTTACTTAGTCTGGAAAAGCATGACATGTTATTTTGGTTTTCTCCAGATCTGGATAGATCTGTGTTTTCAGAATTGATTTTCTCTCCCGGTGCCTTAATATTTCCATCAATCCATGCGTAAGTGTGAAACTTGACATCCCAAAAATCAACATTTAGTTCTTTAATAATGTCAGTGTTCAGGAATTTTGCAGCAATATGGATCCAAAAAGCGCCTGGTTTAGGTCCAGATTGAATCTCTGTTCCAAATTGCAACTTTAGTTTACTTGCCAAACTCAGCAGTTGTAGAAGAAAACGCAAACTTTGCAAGTCTGTAGGTTGTATGAAAATGTTCCACAACAGTCCATTATCTATGTCTAATAATCCAGTTTTAATTTTAATAGATACAAATAATATAAGTCTGTCACAATCCAAGCACTCATTGTAAATACATAGTCATTTATTTGCAGTGAGACACAATAAAGGGCCAAATATATGAAATCTGTCAATGTAAGAAATTACTAACTAGAAATTCAGTCGAAACTGAAATGAATGGTTTTTGACTGAGACAAAATTGGATTCATTGAATAAATCCCACAAATGCAAGAATATAAAACTCAGCCAGGACATTATTGAATCCAGAACTTTTTCTTTTACTAACCACCAACAGCGGTGCAGTGCTACTACTCTCTTACTGGCTATCTTTGCTTATTGGAAATAAGAGTTTGTGACTTTCAAAAGCAATAGGTGCAATATTTTTCGAGGTGTTTTTGATGATTATGTTTATATCCGTTGTTCGTTGTACCTTTTAGTTGTCATCTAATGTTTTTGTATTTTCTTCAGCTGCTTTGAGGTTAAGTTTTTGTAGCTATATCGGTGCATTTTCACAGAACAGGCGGTAGTGATGCCTACATTTCACCTTTTGTACGCTATTAGGCTGAGTTAGAACGCATTATGATGACCACTCTGAGAATAGCTCCAAGTAGTTTATAGAGTGCAATCCTCTTTGCAGAGCCCTGGGACTTTGTCAGTGCTTACCGTGCAGTTTTTTTTTCCTCCTTCTAAACCTTCATGCAACATAAAGGCACGTGCAACACATTTGCCTTTTTTCATTATGTGTCTGAGGTTTTACATGCGAAAACCCGAAAGTCGAACGAGCTTTCCTGTCCCAAAAAGTGCAGACGAGCAGAGGACGACACTTCGCATGATCTCCAAAAGCTGCAGCGGCTGTTGCCGTCGTCGTTGGCAGGGCATGCAATGGCATTCCTGGCTCTGTGCCCAGCTGCTGTCGTCTATGGTCTACCACCCCTCCCCCTCCCCAATCTCTCACGTCCACACTAACCAGCTTCATTGTCGGTCAGCCCCCTCATTTTTATTGCTTAAGTGCGCAGCAGCAAGGCATTTACTTGTTCACACGTTTACTCTCTGTTTCCACGTAATATTTTTTTTTGAAGCAATTTTATGCTTGGCTGTAATTGACTCACCTTGATCTCTCCTCGGTTGTTATTCCCATCCTTTTTGTGTCCATCCTTTGTCATCACAGTGAGTGTCTGGTTTAAGGGGGACACCCGGCTGTAATCCCAATGATATGACAGGACAGTGTAATTCCACAGCAGATCTCAGTTCGCTGGCTTTTGACCTTTAAATTCGCATGGAAAGCGCTTCCACATTAAAACTTCATAATGCATAGTCTATTAGTCTGCTATGAGTTCAAAATCCATGGCCTTGTTTCTCTTTTTGCATCAGTCGTATTGAGTTGTTTGACAAATGTTTGTCTTTAATCAACATTTAAAATAATTATTTTCAAAGAAACAAATATTTCTGAAACTCTTTCAATCAAAAATATACTCTAAAGTTGTTATAGTTAATATAATTGCCATTTGAGTCTGGTTATGTTAATCAAAAAGATACAGAATTCAAAACAAAATTGGTAAAACCATATGTGTATTTTTTAAAAATATTTAAAATCGTCCATCGGTTTGTCTTTGTAACTTGGTGAAAGGTAGAAAATGTACTGCATGACTGTATGGCAATCAAATATGTTCTAAATATGTTCGCTTGTCCCATTGATGCACATGTTTACAATTTAATTATTTAATCTTTCAGCCTTGCCTGAGGAGCAAAAGTGACTTTAACTGTACCCATTTTCACTGTCCTCCCAGGTCAGCGGAGGACAGCAGCTCACATTAACTGGAGCATCTCAATTATTGCCTACATGACAAAAGCCTCACCAATGCAACAGCAGCTATATTTAGTATTGCAGCTGTAGGTTCTAAATCAGCCTGTTGCAGCTTTAAAAAAAAACTGTTGATGGGTATGAGTAGCAGCTCTCTTCTGCATAAGTGGCAACGAAATTTACAACACAGCTTTTGGGATAACATGTTAATACCACCAAAAGTACCCCTCTGTCATAAAGTAATTTTTAAGCATTTTTTGGTAGATACATTTTTCATCTTGATTTTAACTTTTTTATTATTTTTTATATTGAAATTGCTGGTTATTTATTTTTTTTCTGATACTGCTAAACTACCTGGCAGGTTGTTCTCTGTTTTGCTTCTGTGTCTCTTCACTTATTTGGGTTGTAAAAAAAAAAACAAAAAAAACTGAGTGGTAAATTAAAGTGGTAAATGTGGTTGATCATCTACAACCACATGATCAGAGTTGAGCATGGGAGACATTTCCATATTATTGGCTGCAATTGTAGATGAGGCAAACATTTCAAACTAAAATGGCATAACATTTTGTTTGAAGAAGTGAAATGGAGGAAGATCGGGATCAAAATGCAATGCGTCTAATTTGGTGAGGGGCCTATTTATCTAAACCCTCGAACATTTCAGTTTGAACACCATGCCTGTTGTTTGGTTGCCACTTCAGCGCTTTAGGTGTTTTGCTCTCGATAAGAAGCAAAAGTGCATGGATATGAAATGTAATTTTTCCCAATGGGTACCCATTTTTTTGTTTTTATCTTAGCGTTAGTTAAAGGTCATAAGATTATATTTTATGCGATATCTCCTTTATCAATATTGCAACACAATTTGTTAGATGTTGATTTCATTTAAGCAAATATTTTCCAAGAATTGGTCAACAGTTCAAATTCAAATATACTTAATGTATCCTGAAGGGATATTAAATAATTTGCTGGAAAGTCTGATCTGGAAGCTGAATAATTGTTACTTTTTTAGTAATGCATATATATATATATACAGTTTTTGAGAATTCTAACGTTCCTACAAAACTAAACTAAAACAGCTGAATCTGCTTTACTTTGCCCAGTTCCACGACTGGATGAAACTGACTTCAGCGCCACGCTGAAGGGCGCTGTCTGTCTCCACCTGACTGCTCACTGGGACCTCTGGGAACGCCTGTTGCCAGGCAGTGCAAACGTCACCATCGCCTGCAGTAGCGCGGTCTTGGTAGAACAGACTGGTTTCTTCAACAATGTCACATTTTAGGGTTAGAGATAGGGAAAAAAAACAAAAACATTTTACTTTTATTAAATTATAAGTTTAAAAAATATATGAAAAAATATTATTTTCCATTTTGCAATATAGACTGTGGACTGGAAATGACTTGAAGCTCTGGATATTGTTCAATGTGACTCAACAGTGTAGCACTTTCATCTTTAGAGCTGCTTATTGAGGTCATTTTCAGTACAAGCAGCAAGGTTGACTAATGTCAATAACCTCAAATGGTGTTATGAGTTGTTTCTGTGGATTTCCCAGAATGAATGTAAAATAAAGACTAGGAGCACTGGTGTTGGCTGCAGAGCTTTCCACCATCAGTGTCAAGTTTGTTATGTCCGATTTTACTGTGCAATCCCCACTTGAAAGGGAAAGTCTCTACTGGCGTTCACTCAAGGAGTCTTCATTTTAGTTATCTTTATTTTTATATGATGGTCATAATTTTCCTCCAATCACACAGGTGAAAATCCTCAAAAGAAACAGAAACATCCAATTACATTGTGAAATCATCAAGACAAATACACGCTGAAAATAACAAAATACATTTCCACCGATTTAAATCATTAATCCTAAAGTGTAATAAATATTAAGTATTTTATGGTACAATTAAACAGCAATAAATAAATTAGCATTTTTCATCAACATTTGTGTTCTGCTTTAACTAATACACACCAAGTGTATATATTTTTTTCTTTTAATAATATTAAAACAATCAACCAGTTAACCAGAATCAGTCCATATGAATGAGCATCAGTAATCAGCTTACCGGCTGCCCTTCACAGTTCTTTTTTGGAGACTTTTGCACGGTTTGCATGAGTCACCAGCACTGTTAGGCTTGGATACTGTGCCACTTTCTCAAAAAAGAGTGAGAGGTCAGCCACACCAAAAGTACACTCCCTGATTGCTAGGAGATTGACTCCACCTGGTTCTCATCTGTAGCAGGCAGAGCAGAAAGAAGCAGCAGAGGGGAGTGGCTTCCTGGCAGTTCACCAGAACAATCAATCCTAAAAAACAAAGTAAAATTTTATGTAAACAGTTTACATAAAATTGCTTTAGAAAAGAAAAATCAACTCAAGTGGTGCATTAAAACTAGGCCTTCCGATTTTACCTTGGAGAACAGAAAAGGACAATGTTGCTAAGTGAACCACCTAATTAAATTTGCAGCTCAAAATTTGACATCTGTGCAACTGTTTTTGTTTCATTGGCAAGGCTGCACTTAACATGTCATTTATGTCTCTGGGCAGAGGTGTGGATGCTTTTTTTTTTTCAGTTTTTTTTTTTTTTTTTTTTGTCAGTACAACATGCGGAAAGTGTACTGTGCGAATTAAGTCCTCACTGGCTGAGCCTGCAGCCAATACAGAGCAGGTTAACTTCTCACCCAGTGTGTGTGGTTGTCAGGCTTAGTGTTTGTTGAGACAGTCAGCCGTGGGTTGACCAGTCTGATGTGTCCCTTTTGAGATGGTGCCCACCACAACTTCCATCAGCCATTCACAACAAGAGCCAATTTGAACTTCTGAATTTTCGAGCTCACAAAAATAGCTCAGAGGCTCTTTCCTGGTTGTAAAAGCACAACTGTCTTAAGCTGTGCTTGTGTCGTTGACTGTCATCAATTTCTGACATTTTCTTAATTACCAGAGGTAGTGAAATATGCTTTAAATGTGTTAATTCCATCATGTAAAATGTAAGAAAGAAGTTACACGCACCCCTGGTATTTTTTGGTGTCCTGTGAAGTAGGCCTGTCACGATACCAAATTTTGCTGAGCGATTAATTGTCTCAAAAATTATTGCGATAAACGATAATATTGTTT
>CAEGAD010042263.1:0-40079 GCA_903067055.1 Poeciliopsis paucimaculata | reverse complement strand
GTCTCAGTGGCATCAAAATGTACAATCAAAGAAAAAGCAATAGAGAATCTTCACTTGAAGACAGTCAATATCTTTTATGTTATTTCACCCAGAATGGTTTGAGTTTCTGCAGCTGCTTGTGTTCTGCTTCAGCCTCAGTTATTGTTTGTCTTTGCCCTGAAGGGCAGACGGAAAAGAAGGGAAGTCTTGGCGGGGAGGGTTGGGAAACTTGTTTGTATCGTTAGTGTTTGCAGGGATTTCACTACAGCTTTACATGACTCAATGAACATGACGACAAGCACCTGAAGGCAAATTCAGAATGTGTTCTTCCTGGTTCCTTGTGTTATTTTTAACTATTTAAGCTTGTTACACCCAATAGTTTAAACAGGTGATGTAAACTAGGCTAGTAGGTGTGGCACAGAATGACATAAAGTCCAGTTGTTGTTTGTGTTGTGTTACACTGGTGTTGCCAGGAGCAGATCAGAAAGATTTGTCTTTGGTTGTGTAAAACATAATCATGACATGGTCCATAGATTGTGTCTTTGTGTCATAGATTTGTGGCTGGAATACAGATTTGGTCTGATTCACAGCTTGAATGCTCGACTGTCTAAATGAGTAAAGGTCAAATAGTCAGACGGTATTAGCGGAAATGTTAATTGTTTTAAACTTCCCTTTCACTCCCAATCAGCCTGGTCTTGCTGATTGTGTCAAAAGAAGTGTGGGTTATTCTGCAACTTCTTAAGAAATATTTATCCAAACATTAGCAAGATTTGCCTTAATGTTGTATGTACAGGAAAAATATCCACCATGAATTTAAACTTTTGTCTTCAATTTTATTTTTTTAGAGTATTTGAAGTTGTTTTTTGTATATTTACTCCATCCCAGAAAAAAAGTTCAAATGAGTCTGTCAAAGTCCCAAATTTCTAAGATAGCCATACCCACTATGAGTTTATGTAACATATCACAGCTCCTGTGTACGGTCTCAGTGGCATCAAAATGTACAATCAAAGAAAAAGCAATAGAGAATCTTCACTTGAAGACAGTCAATATCTTTTATGTTATTTCACCCAGAATGGTTTGAGTTTCTGCAGCTGCTTGTGTTCTGCTTCGGCCTCAGTTATTGTTTGTCTTTGCCCTGAAGGGCAGACGGAAAATCCTGCAGCTCAGAGGGTTTGACTCATCTCCACCAACAGATTCTTCTCTGATAATTTTGCTATTTTGACTTGCGAACATGTATGTCTAGATGCAATATGCATGGGAAAGCAACAACAAAGAGCCAGCCCCGAAGGAGTTAAACTCTCTGCAGCTGCAGAGGTGTGACGTCAGATATGTTTTGAATTCAGTCAGTTTAAGTTTCATTTCTCTGTTGCCAACTTGAGTCTGGTGGATTCATCTCTATGTGAGGCAGTGTGCTCAGCAGATGTCACACTGTGGCACCCCACGGAGCCATGCTTCCTCCTTTCTCTCACTTTCAGTCGCATGACAGCTCTGCCTGTCTCTTTCAGTTGTAGCCGACAGCTTCTCAACACTGACCCATTCCTTTACAGCTTATTTCCTCTCCCTGTCTACAGTTGCCCCAAAGCTGGTTTGTTATTACCCATTCCCCACCACTCCACCCCCAGTAAAGAGGATAAGGCTTGTGATTAATGCTAAAGCTGGATAAGGCTGGAACCAGCCGGGTGAGAAGGGCGGGACTGACAGACCCACACTCTTTTGTTATTGGCTGAGCATGACATCATCTCTTTGTTTGTCCTGTGGCAGGCCACAGGTTGGGCACGTGCAGGCTAGTTGTGTGTCGTAGAAGCCAGCTAACTCCTCGTACACAAACACACACACCCACACGATCCTCGCTTACCCTCCGAACATCGCCAGGAGCGGCCTCAGCCACCCAAGACAGCAAAGGACACCATTGTGGCTCTTTGTTCAGGAAGTGAATGCAGGAAGCAGGAGACCTGCATTGAGTGTATTCAAGGATGGGCAGCAGCCTCCGCCTCCTGCCTGGCTGCTTCTCGTCTCACATCCCATTGAGAACTAATAGCCTGCTTCCCCTAAGGCGCTGCGCTCACCCTCTTTCATAGATGCTCTTGATTCTTAAGTTAACTGAGCTGAATGAATGTGTTTGACCAATGCAGCTATTCATATTTTGCCCTATTTTTATTTTACCTGTCACATCATATTTCTACATGCCCTCTCAAGTAAATCCCTCGATTAATGTAGGACAGACAGCTGGAGACTATTTGTAATGTTGTTGAGGACCTCTGCAGGTAGAGCAGGACGTCACAGGGTTTGCAGGTTGGGGCTTCCTCTGGTTTTCTCCAGCAGGCTGGAGGTCAGGCGACTGGTTCCTTGCCTTAAGCCTAGATAATCTCTACTGCTGTGATGGGGCAGCTGGCCGGCCAGTCTGACAGATGGACCAGAGGTTTCCTCTTCCCCTGCAGTTCTGATGTATCAAAGTGGGAGACTGAATGCAGTGGACCTACCTGTAGTGACAAATTAGTTTGTTTTTAGTGTTGAACAATAAAATTTTCCCTCTTTGTTCTAGAGATAACCTAAAAAATTCTTAATATTCAGCTTTGTTTGTTGTTGATGCAAATTATTTGATGGTTTACCCTACAAACCATCAGTAGGCTAAACTATCCCAAAGAAATTAATGAATACTTTATCAATCCCAAAATAATTAATTAAATGCAAAATTCAAATTCCAGATTTGTATTGAATCGTTTCATTTATTTTTTTTTATAGATAAACAAAAATAGTAGTACTTATTAATTTATAATACACACACCAAACGATTCTTGAATAAGAGCTTGAAAAAAGCTTTAGTTCAATTAGGGGAAAGAAATATAATGATTCACCCACATATACTGATAATGAAACTGTTTCTGATCTTTGACGCAGGGTTTCTGATGAATTCTCTCACAGGTCAGTCAAAAGAGGCCTCTGCAAGATAATCAAGATGTTTCCTGAGCAGAAGTTCTGGAGAAATATATATATTTCTGGCTGGGGAACACATCCAGATACCAAAGTAGGAGCTGCATCTTGTAGGTAGAGGGATGTCAGAGTCTTCCTGGAAATCAGTAGCCCACTTTATCTTGGATAAATGAAAAACAATGGCAAAATATGGCCTTCTTCTTTAACAGTTATTCTTAGAGAGGTAATGCTGTATGTAGTGGATTACTTTAACTTTTACCTGAGGTTAAAGTTTTCAGAGGGAAGAGATATTCCCTGCTTTATGTTTCAAATTGTTTTCATTTTTCTTTTCAACTTCAGCACACTGAGTCCATTTCCATGTAAGAAATGGACTCAGACTCAGCGTTAAAATGCTGAGGTTCTGACTAGTAACCCTTAATGACAACAAACTCATATTCAGATAGCACGACTTGTTATTGCCCTGAAATATGTCTGCAGTTGCTGGATTGACTATGTGCTCTGCTAAACATTTAGAAATAACATGTGACCAGGTAATGCATTTATACAAAGAGGAAGACTACCATCGTTTCCACTGATGACACACACCATATGTTGTGTTTATCCTCCCCCCAAATGGGAAGGGAGGCAACTGTGACACATAGCGGGAAGTCCAAGGGTAATTTGGAGAATTGAGAATTATCAAAAGGACAACTAAAGTGACTTTCATTTTACTATTAATTACTATTTAAACCAAACAAGGCACTAATAAATGGAAAACACCAAACATTTGCCATAATCACATTGTTCTGTACACAAACCCTTCCTGTAACCACAGTACAGAGTTTCAAAATGAAGGACAACACACGAGTCTTTTGTGTGTCATTCAGCAGAACTGAGAACTTTTTGTCTCTGACTCATGTTGTGGATTTTTTCCCCCTCGGATCACCCAGAGGGCAAGCATTGGGAAATTTTCTGAAAGTTTCATTCACATATCCTCTGACCTCATTAAAGACTCTATATCTGACTATATATATATATAAATATATATATATTTATAATTTATTTTATTTTTTTTGTTTGTTTTTACTGTTGCATGTTTGCTTTAATGAGGTCATACGCTGGGTTGTTTGATTTAGCAACTCCTCTGTTTAACATAAACACGAACATCACAAGATGTCTTAAAGCAAGACTAATATTTTATTTCTGCATATCAGCACACAAAATACATTTATTTCAGAACGCCATGATTTTATTTTCAGCATGTAAGAGACGTCAGTAAGCATGTGTGCAGCTCTCTTTTGTTTTTAGGTGGAGCTGCTCTTTGCAGCGTAAGCTCAGTGGTGCCTGACACATCTTGGCATTCCTTTCAAGAACAAGCACATACGCCGAATGTGTACACAATCTGATGCTGTGCTTTTAATGACTTTCGAGGATTGTCATTCCTCATTCCTTAAAGTAAATATAATTAATTGACTTTCTCCAGTTTTATGGCTCTGTTGTATGTCTTTAAATATCTATTTCAGTCCTTCTTCAGACAGTTAGTCCTGGTTATTATAGAAGTACATTGGTTTTATCACTCCAAATGAAATATGAAGGTGCCAGCTGTCGGTGCCAGTTACGGGCTTGAGGTGTACATAGCAGGATGTGTGACAGGGTCGTAAACCTGTAGGTGCAATGCAAGGAGAAATCGCATCCTGCTGATTAACTGGGCTGTTTATATGAGCTGTAATGTCAGAATGAGATATACTTGTGTTTGGTTCAGATCAGATTGCAACTTATGAACCCAAATGTTGATTGGTACTGATATTTTCCAGTGAAGAAATATTTTACAACGGTGCTGATTTAGGTGATTGTTGGGGTGGGTGGTAAGGCAATTGCTAAACAATCTGTGAAGTCTGTAAGTTTGGTTACAGTGTATTCTTCTATTTATCCACCCATTATTTCTAATAAGGTAAAAGATACTCATAATTTCTCTGCTCTGCAAAGTTCTGTAGCTCATTCTGATTCATCCCCCGATGTCTCCATGAATAAAGAGCTATAAATGTACCGTAACCCCTCCAGCTAATCTTTGGTCTGGCCCAGGGTCTCCAAACAGTTCGATGTGCCTGAAGAGTCTCCCAGAAGAACTCATTCAGGAGGCACCCTAAAAGCTAAAATACTTTGCTCTTAAGGCTTCTGAGATCTCTTTATTTCACACACACTTCTATTGGCCTGAAGTTGCAAATATGACCATAAGACCTGCAAAAATAATACTCTGAGATCTCAAACTAGACACCCTACTCCTTACAACTTTGCTTTGACTATCTCATCCTGAGGAGAGGAGGTGCAGCCCTGGAGGCGTTCAGTCCTCCCAGGGAATCAGCTTGACCTTACGCTGAGAAAACAGATACAGTTCTTGCTTGTTATGGACAGCCAGTAAAGCATTATCTGGCACCTTTCATACCAAAAGAGGTGTCAGAGGGATATGTGTCCCCACTCTGGGGAACACAGTCACATGCCTTCTTAAGATCTACAAACACATCCTGTGACCCCTTCAACAAGCATAAGGATTAGGTTCAGATTATATTTCCCAGCCCAATTTTGTAACTACTTTTTGCCATAAACTTCCACTTGCATTGTAAAGTCAATTTGCAGAAACATGGAAGTGCAAAGTCTGGATAAATGGATTTATCAAAGGCTTTGTCTTGATATTTGACCCAGTCAGCGGCATATGAAATGAAGAGCGATCATGCTGCAGACATCTTATTTTCCAGTGCATCAGGAATGTTGGGCCATTTTTAGAATGTTTGTGCTGATATTGTGTCCCACACCAGCTCCTTCTCTTCCCTCCCTCTCATTCGCTCTCTTTCTCTCTCTCCTACTCACACACACAAACACGCACACACATCCTCCTGCTCTGACCTTGTCTCTGGTCAGTAGCACTGCTGAAGTCAGGGGGGGAAACCATGTTTCCCTTTCTTGTGCAATCTCTTACTCTGATGCTACATTTCTTCCACTCTGTTTTTTTCTTTTTGTTTCCTGTCATCCATGTTTTATGATGTTTGTGTGTACAGACTGTCCCTACTGAGGAGCTTTGACAGTAAGGCCAAACCTTGACTTTAGTCTTGCCTCAAACCCTGTTGTTTTTTTCATCATGCTCATTCATAAACAGGGTCAGTTCCCACTTCTTTAATTTGTCTTCATTTTTTTACCCTCTTCCTCTTTAGGGAAGAGGGTAAAGAACAGATGAAAAATCTCTCCCCTGTGACCACTCCTTATTTATTCCTGCGGTGATGCCAGCCTCCATTTCCTTTTACATGAAGCCTGGATGCTGCAAGAACCTAGCATCCTGTGTGCTAACTCAACTTTTTGTTCTTTCTGCACTTCTTTCTCTACGCATTCAGCATTCCTTCAGGTCCCCTTCCTGCCATTGCTTCCTTTTCTTTGTTGTTGTTTCCCCTGTCTTGCTTAGGCATTCCTTGTTTACAGTCTCTGCAGAGGGCATGCGTCAGTTCTGTGCAGGTTGGGCCAGCGTTGTGATTCGCAGTGATGCTGTAGCACTGCAGAGGAACGAGAGATCTGTAACTTTGCTGCAGTCAACAGTCTACCCCTTTCTCAGGACGCTGGTCTCTTAACAATGCACCAAAATCCATTTCTATGCCACACTTAGCAGGATGTGTAGGTTTTCAATGTCATTGTAGGAAGACTGACAGCATGCGTCACAGCCGGCCATCTGTGCTGTCAGGCAGACACTGATAAATAGGAGCTACATAGGATGCCCCGACAGATACGTTGACTATTTTTGGTGAAAGCTCACACAAATATGATGTATCTCAAAGGGATGTATGGATTTTCTCTAATTCTGGTTTTATCTTCAAATTTTGGGGGGAAATATATCATATACTGGACGCTTTACAATTTTCACGGTAAAATTCTAGGTTTCTGTATTTTTTACTTATATTTTATAGCAAATCACTCGCTCAGGGTTTTTTTTTTTTAATTTGTGCTAAATGTTTACTTTCTTAAAATTAAGACATGTCAAACTAATAAACAAGATCTTATTGCAAGAGAAGAAGCATGTTTGTATACGTGTGTGTTTTCTATTGCACTTCACATGTATGTACAGTTAAAGACCTCTAATCCTCAGGCATAGAGATAAGATGCTCAAAATAGATCTGATCGCATTAGGATTATTAGCCAAACTTACCTGAACTTATCAAAGTGAATGGAGGATAAAATAAAGAAAAACAGTCCTGCAAAGATGAACTTGATTAAATGTGGGCACAAATGTAGTTAGGGAATGAAGTCAGATAGTATAAGCACAGGTCATGAATGTGAAATATTATATTTATTTCTTGGACAATTTACTTGACTGTTGAAATATATATGTTCTCTGAATGGTATCACCAGTGGTGTGATTTTTTTTTCTTTTTCTGCTTGTTGTGGCCAATTTTCATTCTCCAATCTAGTAAAGATCCACAGTGTCTTGTTTTGGAGAAATATAGTAAACAAAATTCAAGCTTTTGTTCTACATTTTGTTTTAGTGCCAATTTAAACAATTTTCAAATGAAATGTTTACTGTAGCTGATTACCTTGCTTTTTGTAAAAGAGATTTCAGATCTCGGTTGAACTGTATATTGTCATGTCAGCATTAGTGTTTGTGTATCGGATTAGATTTTGGTTGAGGATGGAGAATATTTTCTTACTGAACTGTACAGATCGACATTATTTTGTATGAATCAGCTACTTGGCTGTCTTCCAAACGTCTCTGCTGTGACTACCCATTATGTATTCATGCACACTGAGGAGCACATCACCAGAATCCCTTTTAGCACAAGCAAGCACATAGCAGGTTGTAAAAATTAGCAGTTGTGCTTAAAAGATGATGGCCACGAATTACTGATGTAGTCCAAACTTGAGAAATTCTCCTTTTGTTTTCCACTTTGTCATTCTTGTCTTACATGTGTCTCATCTCCATCACCTCTGCTGTGCTCCTGCTGCATCCGTGTCCTCTCCATCCCTTCCTCCGTTAAGCTTGCAGTGTTCCCTCCTCCTTCTTGTCCAGCGGTGGTTTGATGATGCAGTGATTCATAGCTGCAGTAGGCGCTGCCTCACAGTCATGTGACCAAAGCCTGCCTGACAACATGGGTGGGGGGAGCAACGGGGCTGGATTGTGTGCAGTCACATGCACGTGCTCATCAGCATCCACCCTGCCATCTTTTCCTCACGAACACGTTTCAGACCGCAAGCCTATCCTCTCATCCTTTTAAAAATACGACATCAGCAGCAGATGCACTCCATTCCCAAACTCTCCATCATGCAGTCGTTTTTAATAACTATTAGTTATTGATTTGATCCAACATAACAAGAAATAACCTCAGCAGTTTAGAGGTGTGACTTTCTTAGATTGAATGCTTTATTTACAACCCTGCATTTATCTTCATAGCTCCCTCAAGCCACTGTCTGTTATTATAAAATCACCAAGTCATGCTTTATGAGGCTTTTTTGTTCAGTTACACCAAAGACTCGTTCACATTACCTTGCAAGTATTTATAACCCCTGCATTGCATGCGGTAGGTCAGTGCAAAGAAGTATATGGATGTAAAAAAAGGAAAAGGATAAATGATGTTAAACATCTTTTGACAAAAAAAAATCTGAACAGTGTTGTTTTCTTGCGTCTTTGGTGTGTCTGAATAAATATTTTGTAAAACCATATTTTCCTTCTGTCACAGCTGTAGATGGTCTTATTGTGTGTGCTTCTAGCAAAAAAATCAAACATTCAGTCTGTTTTTTCCTGCCCAGTAGCTTGGACTCATACAGATTGGACGAAGAGCATCTGTTAATATCAATTCTCTGTTGGGTTTATGTCTGGACTTTGACTTGGCCATTCTAATACATAAATATACTTTAACCAGCTTCTTTGTCCCTGCTAAAGAAATGCATCCCCACAGCATGATGCTACTACCACCATGTTTCCCAATGGCCATGTCTGGTGTGCATCAAGTGTTACACACAAACAAAAAGAGTTCAATTTTGGTCTCATCTGACCAAGAAGATATTTTTCACATGCTTGCTGAGTTGGTTGTGACAGTCTGCAAACAGACCTCTTATGGCTTTCGTTCTTCAGTGACTTTCTTCTTGCCACTCTCCCTATATGAACAAAAGTAATTGCTGGGTTTCAGTTGACGTAGCACCGACATCACCCAATGCAGATGGAGGGCCGGAAATAAATTCAGCCCATTTATTTTTGTTGATCCAGCATCAAAATGCCTAAAATCTGTGTCCTTTACAGTTGTTCCAACCGTTGTAATAGAGAGAAAGATAAACGTTATTTCCTGCTTCAAAGGTAGTTGGTCACAAGGGAGTTCATTTTAAAATACATACCGAAAAAAAAGAGGAGAAAAGTGGATCAACAGTCTACAGCTTAAAACAGGCGGTGCAAAAACTAATGATGCCAGAATTTGCAGCGCCGAGTTTCGAGCAGGTAAAGATTGCATCATTTAAATTGTATTTTTAGATGTTTCATTGGACAGTTACTTAGAAAGACAAGCATTCATTTGTAAGGTAAGATGCCATAGCTTGGTTGTCCACAGAGTGCTAATGTTAGCAGCTAGCTCAGTGGCGAGTCCCGGACAGAAAATATTATGTTTATTCAGTGGGATTTTCATGCTAAAAGAAGAAAAAAAGCTAAATGAATTAAAGCTGTAACAAGTGGTTGGAGAGGGAAGTCTAGGCCTCCCTCATGAAGCTGCTACCCCCACGACCCGACCCCAGATAGAGTGGAAGAAGATGGATGGATGGATGGATGGATGGATGGGTGGGTGGATGGATGGATGGAGGGATTGAATATAACCTACCCAGCCATACAATCATAGTGAGTGCGGTTCTGTCTGGCCATGAACTATACTGGCCAGACAGAACATGGGGTTTCTGTAGATCGGTGCGAATAGTTGACGTACATTTGACCTGGATCCACTGTCCTACAATGGCTCAACATTAATGTATAACTCCAGCAAGAATTTGGGTTTATAGAAGCTAAATAAATTATTTCCCATGAGATACAAGCTCATAGAAATAACATGGGTTAGTTCGTTGTTAGCGATAGCATCGTTATCATAGACTAATTACTTAAAATAGCACAATTCACTACTCGCCTGAAACAAGTCGACAGTCATTTAATGCTTCTTTTGATCCTATATGCTTGAGCCAACTTGAAACTAAATGATTGTGTCCTCCTTTTGAAAGCTTTCTTCTGGCTCGTCATGGTAAAGTATGAGGTCTGCAGCTCCAGATAGTTATGTGGATCACCTCAACACCGGGTAGACCCTCAAGATTATAAAAAAAGTCTTTTTTTTACCAAGATAATACGGATCATATTCTTGATATATATGCATATTTTTTCGAGAGGCCTCGTCTGTTCAAGCCTATTTAGGGCATTAGCGTAGTCGTTGTGATCAATTTTTCTTTGTTTTGAACCGGAGAAATCCCCTTCCGGCCCACCATCTGAATTTCGCACGTCACCCAGGTCACATGACTGAAACCCAGCAATAGTTTGTCCCACTTCACACTTGGCTGATTTTTATTTCCAAAGCCATTTATTCTTCCATTTTGCCATCATTTGCTTTTTTGATCTCAGTCTATCTCATATAATAACAATAAAGTTCATTGAAATTTGTGGTTGTACCGTGACAAAACATGAGGATTGACTTTACATAATCTTTTCTCATCATTTACTGTCATGGACTATTCCTAAAAATTTAGCAGTAGGTCAGTGAATCTGCTTATAGCTTCCTTGTTGCACTATATCAAAAAGTTTAGAATTGCCATCATATTTGCAGGCTCTGACTTCCTTGTTAGATCATTATCATATTTTCCGTTGCAGCAATGAGTAATGAACTCTTGTGTGTTGTTCATTCTTCGTGCAGGTGGAGCTGGGCAGGAAGCAGGAAGTTGTGGTTTACGACCAGAATTCCAAAGAGGCAGGGCACCTGTCCAAAGACGGCTTTGTGCACATCCTCATGGGAAAGTTGGAGGGTACCTTCCACAAAGTCTCCCTTCTCACCGGTAAACAAGACTGTCTGCGCTACTGCTCTTTGTGGGTGTTGTATGCTTAATGAGTGGGATGATGGTGAGGTGAGTGAAAGAAAAGAAGCTTTTATTGTCTAGAGAAATCTTCATCTTTGTGCACACATCTCCTGCTGAACAGGTGCAGAAATGTCATTGCTCAGTTTAGCCAGCAGATGTCACATTATGCCAGTTGTTCCTCTTTTTTTTTAATGCTGCCTCACTGGTGCAAAGTTTGCAGGTTTTTCTTGAGATAGGAGAGAGAAGATGAAGTAAAGCAGCATAACCTTGTAACACAAAGCCTGTCTGATGTGTTTTGATGTTTAAGCTTCACTGGAGCCATCTCCTCACCCAGCATCACTGCAGGAATCTGAAAGCTTATTTCAATCCTTCTAGTGCTCTGACTAAAAGTAGTTAGTATGCTGTCATAGTATCCACTAATCGCAGAAGGCTCCTCATAATTAGCTTTAATAAGCTTTCTGACTTAATATCCCCCTAATTGTGTTGGCTGCAGCCTTTTAAGGGACAGCATCACACACATATTCGCTACCCGAGGCTTATGAATTTGTCCCAAATGTGCCAATGCAGAAAAGAGAGTATAATCTGCCTCTGTCAGGAGGATTTGAAATGAGATGGGCAGAAACATACTGCTTTGGTAAATCTCTGCTCTGGTTTCCTCATCCGTATTCTCTTCATCCTCTCAATTTGCTCCCTCTGCTTGGAGATTAGTGCTTTTTTCATGAGTCATTCATGATTGCTGAGGATTGCCTCAAAGAACCCCAGGCTCTCAAAGTGTTCTCTGCTTTTTGTGAGGGTGGGGAGGAATGGTCCAACCCTATATAGAAATATATATAAAGTTGTCCTGTCAGCAACTCACACATCCTCCTCATTATCTCCACTGCTTATCCTTGCTTTTTTTGCTTCAGGAAGAAAAAAAAAAAGAGAGAGTCGCACCTTTTTTATTTCTGCTGCCGCTGCTCTGCTGTTTCCACGACAACAAAGGCAGAAAATAGTGCCTAAGAAAAAAAAAAAGTCCCAGCCAATAGCGTTGGCTCTTGTTTGGGTGCTTGTATTATTGGGGTCAGTGGAGCTAGCAGCCAGTGTCTGTGCATACAAAATGCGTAGGTTTGCATGCGCGTGCTTTGGAGGAGAAAAAAAAACGAGATTGTTACATGCGAGGTTCTTTGTAACGTCACGTGGAAAAAGTGCTGCAGTAATGTTTATGTGTCAGGATGCAGCAGGATTGTGAATGCTAGGAATAGCTAATGGAATCACTTACAAAATATTTTTAAAGACTTTATGGCTTGATGACTAAAAAAAAGTGTATTTTGCTTTCTTTTAGTTCAAGAGCCTTAATGCCAAAATATCATACCAAGATTTTTTATTACAGAAAATCTGAATAAATTCTATCTCAAAATGTATGTTAATCTATAGGCATTTAATCTTAATTTTACTTCACTACCTAGTTGTTGCTGATGTAGTGATGACGTTTTCAAATGTCTTCCTGGTACAGCTACATTGAACCTTTGGTGATCTCTAGCTCTGTTTTACTTTTCCTGCATTTTTCTGCTCGCTGTATCTGCAGAAAAGCATCTGAGAGACAACCAGAAAGCTAAAATGTGAAAAAGTAAATACAGTTTTAATAGTAATTTTGACTAGTGGTCAAAATTACTATTACTATTACTATTCAACTAGTTAGGCCCACGCAAGTTGAAATGATCCAATAATCGTCATCAGCTGATGTTTTTGTGCATCTCTAATTAAAACCAAAACATTTAATTTAAAAAAAAATTAAGTCTGCACTGAACTATAGTCTCCATACCAATCAAATTCTGACAGTTTTCAGTTTTTGTTCTTGTAAATAATAGGGTGATTTTCTTCTGAAATTCAAACGGCAGGGTTGACAAAATGGCAAAAAAGTGCCACTGCAACTCTAGCTTACACTTTGTTCTTCCTGACCCCTTCTTTGTTTGTCCCCGCCGCTCAGCTTGTGATTTATGGCACTAATATTTCCTTTGACTGGTTCATAACTGATTGGTTTATCATTAACTTCACATGCACTCAGTACACACCGACACACAGCTTATACTGTAGCATTCAGTTTAAAGGAAAATTAAAGTGACAAATGGTTAAACAACATCATTAGAAGAAATTTTATTAGACTAATAGCTTTGGGTGGTTAACCCTTTCTAACATAAGTTTTACTTTATTTATATTTACTGCTTACGAACAGTAGATTAGTTCATTTTCCAACTAGCCTACGTTATTGTATATCATTAATTTGTCTTTTTATTGATTTGAAGCTCACTATTTTTAAGGAGAATACATTTCAGAAACCGGGAGATGGCAGATGAACCCGTAAACACAACCCAAGCATGTGTATTTGTTACAAATCAAACCCAATGGAATCAGTGATGTCTACTCAGTCTGTCTCCATTCATAAAATAACCATATAAATAATCATCATTACAACAGTTTAAATGACATACCACTTCCCAAGTGAGGATGACGTTATGTGACTTTATCCCAGATTATCTCTTTGGGGGTTTTGTTTTGTTTTGTTTTGGTTTTTTGTTAACAATAAATAATCCCGAGTCTGACTTGATTCTCGCTGTGTAATTAGTTTGAAATATGTATTTGCTCAGGATGTGGTCGTGGTGACAGTTGGAAAATGTTACAGTGTGCTTGTAAATCCAAGTGTGCTCAAGGGTTAAGCGTTTGTTTGAGCGCTTTATCGATTGTGTGAAAGTGTTGGTGAGAAACATGTCTCTCCCAGGACAGCTGTATTTTTACCACAGCGGTGATCTCACCCACAAGGACCTCAGGCTGATGAGTTTAGCTTTTTTTAGGGTTTTGTCTTTGCGCGTGTGTGTGTGTGTGTCTGAAGGGGGAGAGCTCCACTTTGTTTGGGCCAGCTGCCTCCCCAGTGGGTCTAAAGTTTGTATGTTTCCCACTGTCAACTTCGCAGAGCTTGGTGGTACGTTAAAGAACACCAACTGTGTAGCCTCGACATTCGTCCGGCCAATGTGAAGCATTTTGATGTCGCCATTTGGATCTCTTGTTCTAGTTTCAGTGGATGAAATAAACAAAGAGTCCCAAAACAAGGAGAAGTGATGATAAAAATAACAATACTTTTAAAGCACTGCTCATACTTTTTTTTTTTAGCAATTCACCGAAACCTTGCCAGGTACAGATTATGAAACATAAAAAAAAACGAATGCAAAGTGATGTAAAGATTCAGATTTAGCAGGAAATTAAGGTGTAAGAGTTTGTGAGCGGCAATGCATCTTTTGAGATGGGAAAGATTCTAATCTTTCCCATCTCCATCTGTCAGGACTTTTTTAATGTGTTTACCAGAGCGTCAGATTGTTTGTGAATCAACATCCGTATGGAGAACTGTTTGTGTTGTCAGTGAAGAACACAACCAGTTTAGCAGAGTAATACAAGTATCAGTGGTCTATACAGAGGAAAACATAACCGCTGTCATCTGAAATGTAAAAGTTTTCCTATTTTTACGAGAATATTAGCAAATGCTAACAATGACCAGCTTTTTTTTAATTTGAAAAACTACAACTTCAAAGTGCAGTAAGCCCGACCAATCTGAGCAGAGGAGATGCAGTAATGTTGAATCACTTAAATCCTCCTGTTCCTCTCTTGCTATTTTACCATAATAAGACAACTTTTTATGTTTTGTTTTTATAATTCTTCATTTTACCAATCCTGATTTGTGATTAGGATCTATGTCTTATTTTTTCCCTGTATACCACAGTTTACAGCCCAAAGCATAAATTTTCTTGTGGAAAAAAAACACCAAAACAAATAAAAACCAACAGTAAAATAAAAACATACATGACGTCTCACCAATAACAGTGGTTATTGTTCTGTTCTGCATGACTTTGAAAACAGCGGTTGGGATGTTTGCTAACACACTACTTCAAAGGACCAATATTGAGCAATACTAACATTGAAAAAGTTTACTTTTGTCTATGATTCATGAAAAGACTGCATGAAAACTGAGAGCCTGACAGTAATACTGAGAGTTTCAGGAATTTCTGGTCGAAGCAAAGAATGCACTCCTGAAGAAGTAGGTCAGCTTAGCATTCGTTTTAGGGTGTGCACACTTATGCAACCAGGAACTTGCAGAAGTTTGTTTTTTCTTGAATTGTGTAGGACATATGTCTTATTAAATGTGGAAACACTTTCTAATTTTTATGTAAGAAAAAGTCTAGCATTGTAACAGGGGTGTGTAGACCTTTTAAATGTGTTTTGTAATAATAGCTGAGAAAAACCCCCATATTATCCAATGTCATCCTGTTTACCATCTTCTCTCATTTTCTTTGAACCCCTTGCTGCAAGGCAACAGTGCTACCAACTGAGTCAATGTGTAGCCTGTATTACTTTATAATATATTTTTATATTTAATTATATAAAGTGTACGTATTTATTGATTTTACAGCTTATGGCTCTCCTATCAGGCAGACAAGTCTTGTCAAAAGTGTACAAACTACCACAGGACGCTGACCTACTGCTGAGACCTATTAGGAGATGAAAGGTTCTTTAACTCAAAAACACATATCAGGGCTGTGCTGCGTATGGCTTCAATGACATCAGCCTAAGGTGTGACTTCACAGACGGATGTACAAAGGTCAGTTCTGTTACATGTCATGTTGCCGCTCTGGTGTACAACTGGGTGGTGTCCTGTTTGTGTATCTTTGCATCTGTGTGCGTGTTCCTGTGTGTGTGCGTGGATCTGAGAGAAGCTGAAGAGGTGAGGTAATCATAGGAGGCAGAAACTCACAATGAAGCTGTTCACAGAGACATTCCAGGGAGCCACATAAGGAGGTCTTTTTGTGTCCCTGTGTGGGTATGCATGTGTATCTTGCACTTTTCACCATGAATATGTGCATATGAAGTGGTGCGTGTGCACGCGGATGAGGCAATGTTTGAGAATACATGTGTCGGATTAAGAAAAAGCACAAATGAGAGCAGTCGAGGAGATGAGGTAATACTCCTCTTTACATCTTTGAATGTGTGTGCGTTCACAAAAGTGTTCATCTGGCTACTTTTATGTGCATTCAGAGAATGGCCAGAGATCCTATTTAATGAGACAAGGTTTCTTCTGTAGACATTGAAGCACAGAGAAGTGTGTTATTGTTCTTCATTCCTGCAGGATTTCTTCCGGGCCTGCATGCACCCCTACAGAGTTGGATTTAAATTTCCTCTAGACATCTTTTAGCCACAGTCTTGATGAGAGGATTCAAACTAATTATTGTGTTCCTCAGATCCATTTCTTCACACCTTCTGTTTCACCGCTTGTGTGACTTAACTTCTGGACCTCCTTGTGCCTCCCACACCCGTCAACACCTTGCCTTCTCTTCCATCTGAACCCTCTCTGTAACACTGTGGGGAGCTCCACAGATCAATAATTTCATAGAGAAGGAGCCAATGGTGCCATTAGGAGGTGAGCTCACCATCCTCAGGGAGATCTGACACATTATTCTCAATGATCTGGTGCACCTTTCCCATCTCTCTGTCCTCCCCTCCCCCACCCCCTTGTCTTCCAACTCTCATCCCCTTCTCCTCTTCCTCCTTCCTCTCCTCTGTTTCATGGTGCTGAGAACAGAGCTCTATTTTTAGGCCCAGACTCCTGCGGTCATCACATCTGGCGCCAGTGGCCTCAATGCTCTCACCCTGGCCTCTAGATATACAAACACACACACACACGCATGCACGCATACACTCACATCAGCCCCAGCCCCACCCCTATCCGTAACAAGGGCCCACAAAGGTCAAAGTATATGAGCTACAAAATACCTATGACATCACCTGGCTGCTCTGAGAAGTGTTACAGGCCCTGAGACGCATTGGAACTGAAGAGCGACATAATGCTGCTTTTTTGCACTCACTGTGCAAAAAAGCAGGTATTCACTGAGCTCCTTTTTCTTTTTAATTGTCGCCTCACAAACACATCGCAATAAGCCTGCAGATGCACTCACACTGAAACATGCCATCGTGTATCGTCGGTTTACGGGGGTGGTGATCCTAGTTTTATGCAACAGGTTTCAGAGGTTTTGTCCCTCCACCCCCAACCCTTCAACAGTCTCATTGGTCTCACATGATAAGCTTGATGTCATCATTTGCTCCTTCTTACCCTGAAAACTGGAGAATAAAACAGGCCTGTGTGTGCATGTACGAGCACCATATGATGTGTATGTGTATGTGTGTGTTGTTCGTGTGTGTTTATGTGAGCCATTGCCAAATGTTTCCACCATGACGTGATCTCGCTGCATTGCTTGCCTCTTGCTCTTCTTCTTCTCTTTCTGCTTCATCACACAGTCTTTCACTGGCTTAAACAGGCCTTGTACCAGGAAATCACATGGTTATATGTATGCAGGCACGCAAAGCCGGAGAGCTTTAGTTTTTTTATTATTATTTTATGTAAATGAACATACTTACAGTGGTAAAATGCTGATCTTATGTTTGGGTAGTACTGTAACTCTTAGGGTTCTGGGGTTCTAAGAGATGAGTGTAAAAGTGACAAAAATATCACATCTTAAATGTTGTCCAGCAGCAGTAGCTTTCTCTCTCCTCCTAGAAGTGTAGCTGCCCTGTTGAATGAGTGAAGTGCCCTAAATACTTTGGATGTAATGCTTATACAGTCCATTCATGGTGCATACCTTCCTGCTTTTAAAATCTATCTAAAGGCCTTTTAAGCATCCTAACCCACCCCGTTCATGCATTTGTCCTACATGGGATATAAATAGTTTGTTTAAAGCGTTACTAGGTAGTGTCAACAGAAGCTGAGGCTGGACAGCTAAGCTAACCCGGGACCCTGGTCCACCACATCAGCACCTCATAACTCAAACCTCCTCATGAGTGCGGGCCAAGTGCTCTGCTCTTTGTTTGCTGTGCCGTGAGTTTACCGCTGCAGCCTTCCCGCTGATGCCTCTGACAAACATGTGGAGTGGAAATTTCCAGAAGGAGCAAGAAAAAGGGAAAGGAGAAACTAACAATTATGCTGATTTATCCTACTCATTCCTGGCCTTCATCCACTGAATTCCTTTCATGCTGGGACTGCCCACGGCAGTTCCTCTCATACCGTCATTCCCTGGAACAATGGTGGATTCCTGTTTATCACCGTGCCGGTTATGATGCACTTTATCTCTGGTATGCTATTGCGCTGCTCTCCTATCAACTCATTTTGTTGTTGTTGTTGTTTTTTTTAAAGTTTTTATCTGAATTGCCTCCCACATTTGTAAAGTCTTTCTCTTGGTTGGATTTTGAATTGCTACACTTTAAATGTATGTATTTTAATAAGCGGAAGAAAAAAAAGAAGTAAAATAAAAACACTGGAAAATTAGCAATACGATGCTTAAAAAAACACAGTGGTTGCTTTTGGTTGACTACATAGAACTTTTAGGGTTAATGCTCTGGATCTGTGACTGTTTCCTAATGATTAGGAGAATATTTTCCATTGCAACAGCAGCAGGCTAATTTTGGAGTTCCAGGGAAGCCTAGAGCTCCAGGTTCAGGAATGCGGCACAGAGTTTTGTGATCATTCTTCATCCTCTGGTTATCTTCTCCTCTGCAGATACACTTATAAAACACACAAAATGTCAGCCACACACAACAATGTACACACATTCATAGAAGAAGGCGGTCCAGCACAGAAAGGTCGCTTCCCCGAGTGTTGTGTAACCATTTCCTGTTTCTGATAAGGGAACATCAGGGCTCCCCGAGGTGAAAGGGAGACGCCCAGAGAGATCAGCATGTACAAACATAAATTTACATCTCGAGAATGTGCTTGTCTACATGCACTTAATTATTTTTCTGGACCGAGCAGGGAAACTCAGAAATTTCCCATCGAGCTCCAGGAATGATTTACCAGCGTGATGTAGGCGTTGGCAGGCTGCACACACAGACAGCTTGTCCGGTTCCTTTCACTGCATCACGTCATTTCTTTTCTATTGTTCTTCTGTGGCTGACAGCATGATGTCACTGCCGTGCTGTGGATGTGACACATTTACACACATGTAAACTTGCACAGCTCCACACTCTCAAAGGGGGAGTCAGAAAAGCCAACCTTGGCCTGAAGTTCTGCAATATGAACCCACCTTTGCGTTTTCCATGCCTGAAGTCAGTTCCTGCATGACAAAACACTTGTCTTTGTATAAAAGTAATGTGTTTGGAAAAAATTGTCCTTTAATTTAAATATTCTATCATTTCCCTCTCAATTTGCCCCTTCAATATGAGATCTTATCTGACAATAACATACGTGGAGTTTCAGGAAAAGATATTCCTGTGTGAAAGCTTTAAGATGGAGTTTTTGAGCTCACATTAACTGAAAAAAGGAAAAGTGAAGCAAAAACCCCGCCAAGGTTTTAGTTTTTAAAAATAGGAATTTTACCATGAATCTGCTAATGAAGTATTAATCTAGTGCTCCTTTGTGAAAAACACTAGCGCATTACAACAATTTAAAAGCAGGGATACGTTATGAACTTATACTGGGGTCAGTGGAGAATTGTTCTTGAACAATGAAGCCTGTTTTGTGTGTGTTGGGTGGAGAGGAGCAGGCTGTTGATCCAGATGAAGACTTCTTCAATTTCTTCAAGGAAAAAAATGTTTGACTAATTAATTATTTTTACAATGGAAAAAGTTCAGTAAAACAAACTATCCATTTCTTTAATTTCGTAGTACCGTATTTTATGGACTATAAGTTGATTTTTTATTATTTTTTTTCCAGAGTTTGTCTGGTCCTGCAACTTACAGGCACCTGGGCTTGTATTTGTTTTGTTTTTTGTTTTTATTTTTTATGATGCATTTTATTGACTGATGCTTATGATCCTCAGAGCAAATTGTTGCCCGGAAAATATGGTAATTAGGACCACATCCAGAGACTTTTATTCAGAAACAGACTTTAGTACGCCATTATCTGCTTTTGATCAGTTTATTAAACTAGGTGATAGTTTTCAAAAAAAATGAGTGACACAAATTCAGTTCTGACTTTGTGCAATTAAAATATTGCAGACGTGTTTAGTTGTTGAGCAGGTGAAGAAAATTCCAAAATAAATGTTGCAACAAGTTTTTATATTATATTATTTGAAAGTCACACAGTATGAGAGATCATAATTGCTTTTTCTAATGTTGTGATCTATTTTTCTTCTTTTTTAATTCTAAAAAAAAGAAGGTAGAAATATATTCTCAAAGTTATATTTGACAGAAATTTCCCACTTACATGTCTAAAGTTCCAGCTTTTATATTCATAATGAGCTGAACATTTTGATACTTTAATGGTTAAATTAGCACAAAAGATTGCAGAAGTAGTTAAGATAAAGAAAAATGGGTCTAAAAAAACGGCTTGCAGGCGGTGAATGCTTTAGAGCATCAACACAGTGTGCTGAATAAATTTAACAGACCGGTCAAAGCACACATAGAAACACCCCAGTTCAGTCTGACACCGTTGTTTCTGATGGTAAGACAGGTAGACAGGAGGGTAGAGGTACCATCAGAGGACCAGATGGCATGGCTTTCTCTGCTGTGGGGACAATGTGTGTGTGTGAGTATGGCCGCCTGCTGCGCCGATAGGAGCTAATTAACACCCAGCTGACCCGAGACCAGCCTGGCTGTCTGAAAATATCAGCAGCATAGGCTCATTACACTGGTCTCCTGTCAGCTCCTCACTCTGAGAGTAATTGTGCTATAATGCTGCTGCTGCTCAGGGCTCCTGCTCTGTCCAGGTTTGGATGATTATCAAAAATCTGGGCTTTGAAAATTATTAGCATTTCTGGAATTTAACTTATATCCTATTAACTCTGGTTCCACCCATCCATCCATAGTTAAACCTTGACCACTGTAATAACGTCAGTCATAAACCTGAACTAAATGTTTTGTATTTTTAAGGAACTAAGGCTGACAACTCAGGAAATTTCAGTCTTTAAATGTAAGTCATTTTGACATGGAAAATTGTGGAGGAATCCTCACTACTGTACATGCGTGAGAAAGAGGTGAATGTGTGTTTTCACAACCTCAGTGCTTTCAAATGTACGAATGAAGCCCTGTGCATCGCTGCTGGTTATTGGCATTTAGAATGAAACCTGTGCAGACAAACTCACCTCTGGGGAAATCAGCACTGAGAGGAACGTGAACACATTTTTAATCTTTTCAATACTCCAGGCTAACGGACATGCTTCATGCAGATTTTATGCCTTTGTTTTACTCTCACACATCCACTAATACATTTTAAACCTGTGCAAACAGCCGTTCTCTTTTTATTAGTCTCAGCTACAATAACAATAATAACACATAAAAAGGTGAACGTTTAATCTTGACCAAACCAAAAAAAGACTACACTGCCTGCTAGTGTTTCATATTAGTGCACAAAAGCTCCTATCTGTCTCCACACACAACTGCACACCCACAACACCCCCAACTGGGATTTTTAAGTACTTCATCTGGTTTATGAGGGCCCGTCTGGTTCTGAAAGCCCCCCTCGGTGCGCTTCTACCCGCTCCTGTTCTCTCTTTATGCGCCTGTGGGTGTGTGTGTGTGTGTGTGTGTGTGAATCTGAGTGTGTAAGCATAGATCCGAGTGTAAACTAATTTCTCTCCAGTGTGGCAGATTTACTGGTGCAGTAGCCTCGGGTGCAGAGCTCCTCCAGGGGGTTAAGTTGTTTGGAGGGCAGGGGGTCTGCTGTTTGACTGATGTGAGCGGGGCCTCCCCTCCAGGCCGGGCAGACATAGATGAAGTCACTGAATGCATGAGCACGCATATGGTCAAGGAGTGCACTAGTGTTCCATTTATCTGTGCACACATATCCTACGTAATATTTACTGAACGGAAAGACTTTTCTTTGTTCTTCTTTAGCTTATTTGCAGGTTTTCAAGTTGTTATCACCATCAGATAAACCTTAGCAGAAGACATGCAACTAAGTCCTGACAAAGGCTTTAAAGAAACAAAGAGGTCTTAGGTGAAGATGAGGAAAAAAATATTTTAAGGTATTTAATCAAACCTTATCATTTATCTTTTCATTCTTAATATTTCTTCCATTCATATATTCTTGCAAGTATTGATGTTTTTAAGTCCCGCGACACCACTGAGGTCTAAATCGTTATTTCTTCTACCACTTCCCCCACCTTCAATAGCTCCATCCATCCTTCCTCGTTCTCCCTTGGTGACTACCTCACCCCCCAGGCATGGCAGCTGTGTTCTCCTGAAGGCATTACATCACTGCAAGAGCAGCCTTGTTACTGATCCCCTGACAACCAGTACCATCAACACACACACACACACACACACACACACATGCACATACAAAAACACGTGCACGAGCAATTATGTTTGTATGTATTTGGATGTAAATATCTGCTCGCCCTTTGCCTGAACCCCTGCAGCAATGTCCTCCCCGTCTTCCTCTCACCTTTGCACAGTTGAAACTTTTCCTCCTACCCCAGCACATGCACTATCTCGAGGCAAAACACATTAACTCATCACCCTAACCTGCCGGATTCAGGCAATGACGTCTTCCTTTGCTGCGATATCTTGACAGATGATCTGAGGTGTAGGATGACGCTCCTGTTGCTGCCTGTCTCAGTTGAAAGAAAAATGTTGGGACAGGCTTTGACAAAATATTTCAAGTGAAAAAAAGTATTGGAACAAACTTAGCTCTTTATGAACTTTAACTGGTTTTACAAATAATACTTTCTGCTGTATAGAAAAATTATGGATAAATGTCTTCACTTTGAGGAATCCCCATTTGTTTTTTTGCAGAGAACATGTTTGTCCTCCAAATTTTATTTTATTTTATTTTTTTGTCTTCATGGGTTTAATATTTTGGGTTTAACAATATGTTTCACAGTGAAATAATTATATCACTTAATTTATATAGAAAACCATGAGTAAAAATGAATTAAATGGATTTCATACGAACCTAAAAAAATAAATAACGGTCCTAAACTGACATGATCTTAATAAAATGAAATAATGTATTTAGTAATATGAAATACATTAAATAATAGCCACAAATTGGGTTAACTCTTAACCAACAACTAACGCAATAATTTCTGAAATTTGTTCCTCTCTTTTACATTTTTTCAGTCAGCCAAGCAGTGACACATCTTGCTAATTTTCCTCTATAAGATAATTTCAGAGACCTTTTCTGGTTTCAAGACCCCCTATAGTCTTCACGCACCATCTCACTTTGTATCTCATGCTTCCGTCTCACACTCCTCTTCATTGCTATCCATGTCTGTTTTGGCTGTTCTCGGTATGTGTATGTGGATGTAAACTGTGCGTCGTCCCAGTAACAAACCCCACAGCATAGAAGCAGGCTGTAAATCTAAGAGGGAGCCTCAGAGGAGGGGGTGTCCAGCACACCTATTTCTGTTGCAGCTTTGGACACATGTGCAGTAAATAAAAAAGTAAAAAAGAAGCCTGCCTGTCATTTATAGCGTCTTGTCTGCAATCCTCTAATTAACACACCTACTATTCTGAGCTTTGTTACCCCACTGGGATCTGAAGAAGAACTCAAACATCTTGGAGCATTAAAACCAGATCCAGACACTGTTTTGTGTTGTTGTTAGCTTCCACTGTTGTTGTGAAAGCTGCTTTATCAACTGGGGGCAGGTGTGGAATTAAACTGAGATGACCGTCCACTGTGATTGTGGTGTAACGACCCTGGTTGACCACTGCGCTGTGTCAGTCATCCCCCAGGCATCCGCAGATGGACGAAGTGTGTGTGTGTGTGGGTGCGTGTGCGTGTGCGTGTGCGTGTGGATGTCTCTGACACTTTGCATTTTTCACAAAGCTCATCATCAGCAAAGTGACCTATTTCCTCTTTCTCCCACCCCAGCTGTTAAACAGAGGTTGACGTAAGGCTGTGTTCTCACCCATATATGATCATTCAGGGGTTCACAGCGATGAGATGAGGTCACTCAGTGTGCAGCTTAAGCCCCCATCACCCTCCCATACCTCCCCCAACTCACTTCACATCTTGCATGAGCTTGATTGCCTTTTTGTGACTGACAAATCATTGAATTTACTGAACTTAACTGAGTAATTGGAAGAGTATTTGACTATTTATAATGAGGAATTATTATTATTATAATTTTTATTATATATTTTTTTAGATATTTGTGATCACTTTTTAAGAAATCGATGGTAGATAGATCTCAAGTTTTCAGGTACATTGAACATATTCCCATTTTGTCACATCAAAACTACAAACGTCAGTGTGTCGTTAAGATTTTATCCGCCCGACCAATACAAAATATAAATTATCATGAATCTTCCCAATTATTCCTAGAGTCTATTTGTTTTCAGTCCCTCTTACTTTGATACTGCAAAATAAAATCCACTGCTACCCAGATGTTTGATTGAGAACATTAGCAAATAAACAGCAATATAAAGACCAAAGAACACACCAGACAAGTCAGAGCTGGGAGAAAAAATAAAAGCAGGGTTAACTTTGAACATCTCTCAGAGCTTAAACCGCCCAATCCCTCAGTCAAAGGTGGAAGGAGTCTGGCAGAAGAGCAAAACAACAAAGATGTACACATGCAACTAAACCAGCAGTATCATAATGTGAGATGCTTTTCTTCAGCTGGTAAAGAGAAGCTGCTCATAATTACCATAAAGATTGATGTCTGGTGCAAAGAATCTCCTTCCACCAGGATAGAAGCCTTAGACATACAACAGTGGCTCTAACATCATACTTTAGATAAGAGTGTTATTGTGTTACAATGTATAAAGTACATAAAGTCCTGACCTACATCCAATTGAAGATTTGTGGCAAGACTTGAATCGGTCTGACAAAGCTGGGGCTATTCAACCGAGAAGAAAAGGCAAAAAGAAAAAACGAAACCTGTAAAAGAGAGTATGCCACACTCAAACTGGAAATACGATATAATCTTATTTATTTATTTTCCAAGCTACTGTGATCCATTCCCATTAGTTGCTTAGTTTAATCTTTTTTTCTCACTATAAGACATTTAGGCAGTCTCTATGATTCCTTGGTAAATAGTAGGAGTCTTCGACCTCATCGCCTGTTCTGTTCCGTGATGTTTTGCGTCTTGTCAATTGTACTTACCTTTACTGTCCTCTACTCTCAGCCATGAAATCAAAAGGATGAGAACAGAGTGTCTGCTGGAACATTAAACACAAACCAGAACAGGAAGCGTTTGTGAAGTCAAACAAATGACATCATCTTTAGAGAAAGATCAGATAACACACTAACGTGGTCTTAAATCAAACTTTAAACATGTCACTTACTGCTAAGCCACAATAATTTTAGTCAAATCAACCTTATTCTTTTTAAGTCAGAAAATAATTTCTACAGTAACAGACAAGCATCTTTTAGATTTTCTTTCAAATTAAATAATAGTCTTAAAAAATGGCTTCATGCCTACAAAATGACCAACATCAGCCAGCCGTTGTCCTGTTTTCTTTGTAATTGGCAACCAAGATGTTAGGAAACGTTGCAGCTTTGCGTGTCTTATTTCATCTTAATATCTTCATCTCATCCTCTATCCCGCCCCGACAGAGACCAGCTTCATAGCGAGGCCCCTGAGGTGGCCGCATATTTGCTGGCTGAGTAAGGAATGTGGTTACATGCCTTAGATATTAGCTATGACGGAGCGCTGGCTCCACGAGCCAAGGAGGAGGAGAGGGTGCGAGCGGGGAGGGACGGAGGTTTGGTTAGAGTCTGAGCTCACGGCAAGTGAGCTCATTCAGCCCGAGCTCGAAGAAGAGAGAGTGCAGCTCCGTCATCTTCCTCACAGAGAGAGTCATAGGAGGAGGAAGGCAGAGGGAGGAGTGGAAAGCGGTGACGGAGCGAATGAGAGACCGGGGAGAGTTGGAGCGGCACAACAATAGCAGGCTGCTCTCCTGGCTGTAGACACTCAGACAGAGAGCGTTCAGAGGAACACACAGCCGCTCTGTGGAACCAGCTGCAGGCGGATCACAGCTGGCGTTTACATACAGGCGTTACATTTTTTTTTTCTTTTTTCTTCTCTCATAGAGGCAAATAATCCTCACAAGATCAGAGAATTGCCATTTAATTGAGGCAGGAGAATTCTAGGAATTTTTGTGGTCCAGGCATCAGGATTTTGGCCATATGTTGACTTGACGAGCGTCTCCACAGGCCACTTTGGACTATTTTTCATTGTCTTTGAAAGCCACGCAGAGGAGAGTGGCGCAATTATTTAACCAGAGCGGAGTTTTCTGGACTTTTGAATTATAAACTCTCCCTGACAAAGCACTTCTGTTTGTTTTTCCAGTATTCTTCATTTGTTTGTTGGCAAGGACTCTTTTTGTCTCCAACGGAGGGGGACACCTGGACATTTCTATCTGTGCGTGCATTTAAGAAAGACTTTGTACTAGGGCGGGGGGATGCCTTTGGATGTTGTGATTGCCCCAGCAGAGGACTGCTTTTGGCCAGAGCTTCAAGAATCAGACATGAGGCTGAAGATCAGGGTTCGCCGGATGAAGCAGGGGAGAGAGCTTCGAGGTGTGTATCCACGTGGAGCATTGACAGTTGCAGTAGGTGTGTGTGAGTGTGTACAAGAAATAGGGAACAGCTACATGTACAGGATGAAGGCCTGTGCATATGCATGAGTGCATAAAATGAGTTGAGCTCCATTAGAGATGCACCTTTCAGGTATTTTGATGGATGCTGCAACTTAAAGATAGATGTGATGTGAATTTAAAGGATCTAAACTAGATCAGTGGAGGAACCGATGTGTCCTCGCCATTCCACTGATGCTAGAGACACGTTTAGAGACACAGAATAGGAAGAAGGGTGATGCAAGTAGATGGAATCATGAAGATGAGAAGCAAAGAAGGGGGAGGGAAGGAGAAGTGGTAGGAAAAAAGACTGAGAGGGGGGAGACTGAGAGCCGTGACCCGCAGTATGACATAGTGCTCACTAACACTCATGCTATGGTCTCTGAGATGTTTGGGTCTTTCTCAACCTTCTGCTTTCCTGTTTCCTTTTTGCAGTCTCTCTTTCTGCAGGACGTCGTTTCAGGGAGATTATGTTATCGATATGTGCATGGGGGAACTGCAGGTGTTTAACATAACAAGTTTTCACACAGAGCAACAAGGCAAAGCAGAGCAAGGCTTCTGAGGGAAAAACCTTCAACGAAGGATCCCGCACATCGCACTGTAACCTCTTTTAGAAATGGTCCAATGCATGGTTTTTCTTACACTTGCCACTGTTCTGTTATAGCACATCCTTCACCACCCAGCATAAAAAGAAATCACACCTTTGCCATCATCAGATGAAAATAGCCCTGTGTGTCACAGGTACAGAAGCATGTTGGCACGTCTCTGTGAGAACTGGCTTGAGCATGCAGACTAAATTATGGGAGAGTTTATGGGCCTATAATGCAATAACACGGCGCTGCTGAAACCACAGGTGATCAAAGTGACACGTCTCCGTTATCTGCACAGCCAGATAGAGGAACAATAAAAAGTTTAACCGTCAGCAGGTGTGACGACGCGACAATCATAAAGCTGACACCATGCATGACAGGCAATGATCTCACCCTCTTAGTTCATCAGTATTCTGTCTGTTAGCCTATTTCTGACCAAAAACACACACACACTCCTGCTTCTTTTCTGGCTGCAGCAAAGCCTTTGTGAAGCTGAGAGGGACATGTGTGCAATGATGTCATGTTGGGAGGCTGAGCGGGAGGGAGGGGGGGTTACATTGAAATGCTAATGTCCCCTCATAGTGGAGGGGACAGCTGGAGGGCCACAGAGGGATGGCGTAATGTCTCCCCTCATATGAACCACAGGGGAAAAGCAACAGAGGGGTGCAGGGTGGTCATTCACCCAAATCAATGCCCCCCAGGCTGTTTAGGTGCGAGTGTGTGTGTGTGCGTGTGTGTGTGTGTGTTTGGGTGTGTGTGTGTATGGATCTCATTTTCCCCATTAACAGACAAGGTAAAAAAGCTAAGTGAAATCTACACAAAAGCTAAGAGCAGATTGTATTGACAAGGTAGTCAGTGATGCAACAGTGGAAATCCCATTAAGAATAAATGCCAGGCAGGTGCTACATACAATTCTGGTCAGAATCTTAAGATATTTGGGTATTTATTTGAAATGATTGTGACATTTGCAACAAAAGATTTTGAATAAATGAATTGCAGCCCCTTTTGACTTTAAATCTCACTTGCTGCTTTGGTTGTTCACATCTCTTGCAAAACTAAATCCTGATCTAAAAATAAAAGGAACTCATTATCAAGAGAGTTTATTTCACTGCATCAATGATGAAGTGAACAGCATTTTATGGTTCTGACCTGCCCAAAAGCAATTTTAATTAATTCAGATCTAACATCAGAAGAGCTATAGCAGAAAAACATGCAAGTACATTTTTCAACATATTTTTTCTGGCCTTCCTGCCTTGTAGCTGTAAATAATAATTTATATTAGGAGAAGTGGTAAAAAAAATATATGAGGAAGCAGTTGCTGCATACACGGTGTTGCTATTTTGAGCGAAGAGAAATGCATAAATGTTGTATCCTTCTATAGCTTTTTATTTTAGGGATTTATATCGTGACAACATTTAGTGTAACCAAAAACAGCAGTCTGCGTGAATTACCTTGAGATTGCTGACCCTTACCCTAACTCTGACACGCTATGCAGCCTTCCCGCTGTCTGCTGAAGTGTTGCTCTCTCTCGCTGCCACACAGGTTGAAGGAGCCACATAGATCTCTTTTAATGTGGTAGAAAATATACTGTCCTTCTAGAAACTTTTTTACAGGTTCTTTTTATTTCTTCTGACTTTATTTGTGAACACTTAACAATAATATCTAGCTTTTAGTCTTCTACCCACAGTAAAAACTGATCAAGAAACTGGCTAGTGGTTAGTATAGTAATCAGTGAGGGCTTGCTCAAGCCCCCAGTTTGATTACTATACTAATCAATACCCAATTTCTTGATTTAACAGTGTGTATTGATTATCTAATCGCATACAGAGAACAATCTCAGTAGTTTTTTCTTTAGCATGTTAATAAATAATGGGAGAATTATCCTCTAGTTCCATCTACTTTAAAACCAAGTCATAGCAATGAGGCCTAAGAAATAGATAATTTACTTCTTTCTTTTTATTTTACATTTACAGTCATGCCAATATTTATTGTCTCTTGTCCTGAGTGTTAGGGGTAGAACTGTAGAGTAAGTATTTATTTATTATTCTACAGAAGTGAGACGGAGCAAACCAAGAAGCCCCGAGTTCTTGGCTCCACCAGAGGAAGAAAGTTAAATAATCAGTTGCATAAATGATGAAGTGGGCAGAGAGGAACGGAAAAAGGATGCCGATGGCGACACAGTGCCCTCTTTCCTGGTTGTGTGTTTTTCTTCTTCCCAGAACATTTCTTACTTTTTCTTTTTTTTTTTTTTAAACAGTGTGTGTTTAGAATTTGGTTAGTCACATCCTGTCCGGGGTACATTTTCATGACTCCAGCGTGACAACTTTTTCTTCTCGAACAGAGAACACTGGTGTTCATTTTCTAAATGTGCTGTTGATTTATTTTTGCCTCTCGTCGTGCTGCTGAGTTCAGTGCAGCAGGATGTCAGTTTTCCTCAGTATCACGCTGCATGACGGGTGAACTCATCTCTCTCTGTTTGACTTCTGATGTCATCCGCATGGACAGGGCTTTTTCTATGACTTCATTGTGAGTGTACTGTTTGTTTGGATTGGACTGAACACATCACTCACATGTGGGGACTGTTTAGCCATCACTCTGGACTTTTTGGGTATCATCATGTCATTTCCTGCTTTATTTTTTTTCATCCTGGCAACAGTCAGAAGGACAAGTTAAGCCAGCTGTCATCAACATCTCTGCCCTCCCTCATTGTCATGGCAGCCTTAAGTAGAGTCTGTTGAGGTGACGAAGTGCCAATAGCATGCTATCTCCTCTGTGACTAACGTCCATTAGTGGCAGCAGTGTAAATCTTTGACCACAGGAAGGTGTTTTGTAATTGACGTAATGCCGCTGTAATGTAATCGCTCCTAAAAAAGCAGCCGAGCGGACCCATTCTGGCTCCTTATCTCTGACTCCAATCTTCCTTCATGCCAGTAACCCTTTACTCACTCCCTCAGTAGCACGCTCTGCTCTTTAAATGTTAATTTAACACGTCTTGGTCGGCTGCACTAATTATTTGTCCAAATGCAAATGCACACACACACTTTCTCCTCAGCCACTCACTATGTGGAACATCCTGTCCACAGACCTTCTAACAACTCTCTAACAATGTCTGCACACAAAAAGGGAAATGGTTGCTGTCTGATGTAAGGTGTTTTTATTTTTTCCTTTTTATTTATCTGCCTGCAGGAAAGTAGCATTTCCTCAAGCCTCTACATTAGATGCTATTTATTTCTCTATGTATGTATGTTCCGTGTCAGAGGTTCTCTGGGAAAAAGTAAACCAGGAAGAAGCCCTTCAAAAAATATTTCCTCTTTCTGTTTTATCAATTAGAGGGAGGCACTCTGCTACAGGGAGGCCTAAGGCAAATATCTCAACAAATATAGGCTTGTTCCAGCATGACAGCCCTCCCTCAGAGTTTACATGAACTTTTTCCACCTAAATCGTTATCTGATCATTCTTTCTGCATCCATCCATCTATGTGCTCCACCCCCTCTGCCGAGGAAAGCACTGATGTCATCGCTCTGCCGGTTGCCATTAATAGCTGGAAACAGACAGCCCTTCTTCACTTTCCTCTTAAAGGCACAGTGCGCCTAGAACAGCTCTGGGTCATGATTGTTTCAGGCAATCCTAATGTGAATATTTATTATTGATGCTGGAGGACATTTCATACTTTTTTTGGAGATTGCATTGGCTTTTAAATCTCTATATCTGGCTTACAATCAGATCTGCTTGGACAGAGTTATGTGTGCTTCTTCTGAGCAATGATGTCATGTCTCATTCACGCTCGCTCTGTGATCATTTGTGTGCATGTGTTTAGCGCTCACTCTACCTCCCAGATTGGGTCAGGCAGGGCTGAACGTAGATTAGGTTCTAATCTCCTTCTCTGGGGCTCAAAGTTTTCCTTGAAGCTCTCCGTTTTCCTTTCAGCACTCTGCACCCACTCCTCAACACACACTCTGCTAAGCCCTCACCCTGTTTCCTACCCTGTAGTTATACAACCACACTGCTGCGGAGTAATTATGATTATTATGGGGATATGTGTGTGCACGGGTATGTGTGTGTGTGCGTCCTTGCTTTAGGTGGAATAACTATTAAAGCAAGTGACAGTGAATTCTGAGCATATGTTGAAAATCAGATCATGATCTCTATGTGCTAACGTGTGAGTGCATGTGTGTGTGCGCGTGTAACCGTGTGTGTGTGTGGGTGTCAGTGGGATGTTTCTGGGCCTCTGTCCTGGCCCTGCACCTGTGGCCTCTCTCATTCCCTCAGCCTGACGCAATGCACTGCTACAGGACATGAGCTCATGCAGGAAACAGAGCCACACACATACACATATGCCAAAAGTGGAGCCGCCTGCCTCTTAAAGGGCCAGACGTGCATTCCTGGCCGCCCAGCAGTTAACCCAACTTGCACACAGAAGCACAGAGAGCCTCCTTTCTTTCGCTTCTGTTTCACTAAGCAGAACCCAGACATTGTAGCCCAGATTCAGCCTCCAAGTGTCTATTGAACGTGTGTCCGCGGCACTAATGGTGACGAAAATGGAGTTTCCACTGTGGTATGCGGTCGCTCAGTGGAAAATTGTTAATGCACCTAACCGGTTTTTGCCATGTCTGTCTCTGCAGGAGGTTTTGCAGCTTTTTCCTCCTGTTTCCCCGGCCTGTGCGAGGGGAAGCCTGCCACTGCACTCCCGATGAGCTTGTCCCAGCCCTGTTTACCTGTGGCAAATGTAGGACCAACTCGCATCCTGCCACACCTCTACCTGGGTTCACAGAAAGACGTTCTCAACAAGGTGAGATTCAATCACCAATTTTGAGGATAAGGTTTGCAGCGTAATCTACCATGCATAATCCCAAACCTGTTTTTGCCAATCTCTTTAGGATTTGATGTCTCAAAATGGCATCACTTATGTCCTGAATGCTAGCAACACCTGTCCCAAACCGGACTTCATCAGTGAGAGCCATTTTATGCGCATCCCAGTGAACGACAACTACTGCGAAAAACTGCTGCCCTGGCTGGACAAAACAAATGAGTTTATAGGTAGGAGACCGCAGCACATTTAAGGAATGTTAAACTCAAGGTAGAGATTAAAAACGCAATTGTAAACCATGGAAGTGAACTCGTGTCAAATGCTGTGATACTCAAAAAAAAATAATGATTCTGTACATTTTCAGGCTAAACATTAAATTGAGGATAACATCCAACTCTAATTAGGTCTTAATGCCAAAACCAGTGAAAGTGCTACTTTTCGTACATCTAGATTTTGAACTAAAGATTGCAAAATGCAGCCAAGACATATTATAAATGCTGAAACATCTATTTAGTAAGCCGACTTTGACAGATTCTAACCAAACCTTTAAAGGCTAAAAGTTAGCCAATTTGCAGAGCTCACAAAAATCTTGGATTTTGTCATCCTATTCTACCGAGTCCCCAAAATGATGTCACTATACTGATTTAAAAGTGGAGAAGGCTTTTGAAATGCTTATGTAACAGAGTGTTGTTGGCCAGCTCAAAACCTTTATTAGCCAACTGTCAAAACAGCTGAGGAACATCCCAAGAAGTACTTCCTTTTGTGCTTCAAAATTTCAAACATAAACAGATGGTGGAAAGTTTAAAGCAGTCACCTTCATATGGTGTACTGGGCTTGTGATCATAGCTTACAGTTACTGCACTGGACAATGTCAAAGATAGTGGCATGCTAACAAGTTGGATAGCATTCTGAAAGGTAGACTTTACATTGACAAGAAATAATATCAGAGATTTTCATTTCAAGATCTGACGCATCATATTTTTTGTTTTGTCCCTAAGTAAAGTATGTTTTAAAATGTTAGTCTTTAGATGTCGGCCTCCTTGTTTGTCATTTGAAAGTTATTGTCCTCTGAATAGGAACCAGAAGAGCCATTACAGCTTTTGACCAGTTTTCACAAAAATCCTTTATCAAACAATAGACATTTCAAGGGTTTACAGTATTGTACGTGTGAGTATTTCTATTTTTTATTTATTTATTTTGTTACAATCTGTTCGTTTTGCTCTCAACAGACAAAGCTAAGGTGTCGAACTGCAGAGTGATTGTGCACTGCCTAGCTGGAATTTCACGATCAGCCACCATCGCCATTGCATACATCATGAAGACAATGGGCTTGTCATCAGATGACGCCTACAGGTATGTTTGCCCCTCCCACTCACCTCCAGTTAAGCTAGGGTGTCATCGTTTTTGAAAGGATGAAAGAAGAAGAAATCCCATTTTCATTATGGAATGAAATTGTTAAAGCGGTTGCCAGGTTGCAGTTTGTGCAACAGAGTTTGTTTTGGCCTTAAAGCACAAAGCATTTATCGCATATTGTGCATCAGTATAATAGTGGCCCCTCTCAGACCTCATATAACTTTACACAGGATTTATTGCCGTACTTTGCTTTCAAATAGTTTTCAGACAACTAATCTTTTCAACTCTTTTTCTTTCTGACAGGTTCGTAAAAGACAGGAGGCCGTCCATATCCCCAAACTTTAACTTCCTGGGTCAGTTGCTGGAGTTTGAGAAGGGCCTGCGATTACTACAAGCTTTAACCACAGATGACAAGAAGTCTGAAAACAACTCCAAACAAAGCTCTGAGGTTAATGGGGTCTCTGCTGGTTTTGAGATCAATGGTCACCACACCAGCTGTGACTCATCGGTGGTAGATCCTCACACCCAGACTGAACCCAAGTTACCATCTCCCACTTCCCTCCAACAGGGCTTTAATGGCCTGCACCTCTCGGCAGAGAGGATTATGGACACTAACCGTCTCAAACGCTCTTTCTCTCTGGACATTAAGTCTGTCTACTCTCCTAGCAGTCCACATTGCCCCAGCATGACACCCACTCATTCTGAAGACATCCCCAAACTGTGCAAGCTCGACAGCCCTGGAACCGGCACCTCCAACGGTGTCTGCTCCCAGTCGCCCGTCCTCGACAGCCCCGGCTCTTTCGATTCACCATTCCCCTCACCGAGCAGCGGGGGTAGCATTGGAGGTTTGGGTGGAAGTGAAGGAGTCCTTCGATCTGGCACATCCTCATCCAGAACCAGAAGAAAAACTAAGCACAGCTGTGGTAATTCTCCAATCCACTCCCATCTGCAGCATCCTCCCCAATCCCTCAGCTTGTCGCTGGACCACAAGAGCCCCAGCCTGGAAGAAAACCTAAGGAGTTCCCCGCTCCTCTCGCTACCCTCCCTGCCATCCTTGGGTTCTGGGACTATGTGGACCAAACACAGAGACACTGTCCAGGCTACAACTCCCGTCACTCCAGTCACCCCAACCACGGACGCTCCCTGGCATTTTGGAGCAGACGAAGGTGGTGAGGGAGAAATGGAGCTGGGAGGAGGAGATGGAAGGGGAGAGGAGTCATCGGTGCGGTTTGGTAGCAGCTCAGCATATGTGGCGTTTGGATGTAGCGAAGGCACCAGGTTACGGGACAAATCCCAGAGGGAGAAGCCCTCAGGGTCTCAGACACAGAGGGACCACTGGGATCCCATGCCCGCCAGCTCAAGTAACAGTGTTCCTGCATCAGAAAAACAGTTCAAGCGCCGCAGCTGTCAGATGGAGTTTGAGGAGGGCATCTCCGAGACAAGGTCCAGGGAAGAACTGGGGAAAATCGGGAAGCAGTCAAGCTTCTCTGGAAGCATGGAGATCATTGAAGTGTCCTGACAGATAATGGACCTGGTGAATGCTGTTCGGTGGGTGCAAAAATGGACCTGTTTTAAGGGAGTGCCAGAAGAGGAAAAATGAGGTGGAGCCAACAAAGGTTTTTTTTTTGTTTGTTTTTTTTTTTGTGCTCCCCTCCACAGACAGTGTTAAAGACTCCAATTGAGGGAAGGACAGATACAAGCTGAGAGTTAATGTGAACAGTTTGCAAACCTGGACTGACAGAGCCTCAGATGTGACGTGTTAGGTAGCCATACTTATTCTGAACTCTTAGAAATTTGAGGAAATCCTGGGGGAAGGGGAGATAAAGGTGTGGCTGTTGGTACTGCATTTTTTTATTTCTGTCACAGGTTAAAAAAGATATCACTCCAAGTAAGCATCACATTGCATCCTGATTATACAAAATTCCCTGATGTTCAGACTCATACTGTTTACCTGTGGTTAAATGTAGTGTGGGCTTCAGTGGGTGTATAGCTTGTGATTTGATCCAAGCCCCATGTTTCGTCCCGAAGTTCCACCCCTGTGTCCGAGAACCATGCATGGCTACATCCGCCCCACCACCACCTTTCCCCTGTGGTCCGGCCCGCCCCAAATGCTGCAAAAGAGCACCACCAACTGTAGTGGACTCCTTAATAGTACTGTGTCCTCCTACTATCACAGCACAAAGCAGAGGTCCAACGGACTTAACAAAGACGGTACTGCATTTGAATAACGAAGGATCCTCTGTATTCTGTTGAGGAAAAGACTTGTAACCATGGACAGTGTGTCCCTCCAAAGCACAGTGCATATATCCTGACTTTGGCTCCTTTTGTTTCAAATGTTGACAGCATGATAAGACTGAGGTTTCCGGATCCCCCCAGGCCTTTCCCCACTGAACCTAGCCACCATGGCCAGAAGAGAGCATGCACCTGAAAGGCTGACTACAGACAGACAAATACTATATATATACAATATGAATATATATAGCAATTTTAATGAACTTCTGTTCAGTTATAGTTTTAATTTATTGTACTGCTTCATTCTGGTAATGAGAAATAATATAATGTTTTGTGGATTCTTTTTTTTTTTTTTTTCCTTCTGTTGAATTGTTATTATTATTTGCTGTATGGTATTTATGAACACACACTCATTACAAATACACACATTCAACAAAATTCAAGCAAGCAATATGTGCTGTTCCTTTTGTTTGAGAGAGTGACGTATGACTTTGAGATGCACTTTTCTGCTGAGTGATTACCATTCACATCCTGACAACACGATATTCCAAAAGCCAAGTTTTTGCTTCTGTTTTATAAAAAGAAAAGGCACAGAAGTCCCACTGATGAGATCTTTAACTGGACTTCTGTATTGTGAATTCAGGAGTTTGTCACAGCTGAAGGCCCAATTATGACTTAAAAGACTGTTCTACTCAGCTGTGCGGAGATAAGAAAAGAGCAACTCGTTGACCATACTCTTATATATGATGAAACAAATGAGCCTGTCTTACAGCTGTGGCTGTGAACAAGTATTTGTCCCTCACTTGTTTGTTTTGTTTCTTTCTCTTTTTTTCCCCCCTCACACTTAAGTGTTTCTGGTCATCAAAATAGTGTTTATATTTGGCAAAGATAACCTTGGTAAATACAAAATCCAGTTTTTTAACAACAGAAAAAGTTATTCAATTAACCTTATGTTTAGAAAAAAAAAAAAAAACCCAAAAAACGACTGTTTAAAAAAAGAAAAAAGAATTGCACCCAAATCCTAATAACAGGTTGGACTACCCTTGACAATCCTTTAGGATTTTCTCGCATAGAACAAAATTCATCATTCCATTGGTTACCTTAAGTCATGCAAAGCGGCTTCAGACCATCACTCCACCACACAGGTGTCAAACTCCAGTCCTCAAGGGCCACTGCCCTGCAACTTATAGAAGTTCCTCTGCTGCACCACACCTGAATAGAATAATTAGGTCATTATAAAGGCTCTGGAGATCTTATCTACACAAGGAGGAGGTAATTAAGCCATTTATTCCTGTGTTTTGTACCTGTGGTACATGTAAAAACTGCAGGACAGTGGCCCTCGAGGACTGGAGTTTGACACCCCTGGTCTGTCACAATAATATTGAATGTAGGTAAATAAACAAATAAAATTAAATACTGCATTTGTTTTATGCCATATTTGATGGGGTGCATACCTTTCTGCTTTTGTCTCTTCAGTCTAAGTATAAGAACATGCCTCTGTAATATTTATGGTCATCAGTTTTCACCATACAGCTTTCTCTGGATGTCAATTTCCCCAGTCTTATTTCCTATTTCTCAATGATCTGAGCTTTAGAGGTTCTTCTGTTGTTAATGACCCTTCTTGATCTTTGCTGGACTCGCAAAAATGTAGACATGACTGTCCAACTGATAGCGACAAGTGATTCATGATTTGACAGTAGAATCATGTTTTCTGATTGGGCCAGGTGAGCATAGGCAGATTTCTCCACCTTAACAGATAAATTCAAAATTGCAACCGGCTTTTTCTGTTTTACTCTGGTTGTCTTTGTCTGCTATACGTTTCTTGATACTATAAAATATGTAAGTGTGAGGAAAAATGGGGAACCGGAAATAATGTGCAAGGAGCCAATAGTTTTTCTCATCAGTGCGTATGCTAACAGAAGTACGCTGTCACGGTTTTCAGATCTTCTCTGAGCCAGTGACGCTCACAGCTGAAACTATACATCCATGGCACACTATACATCCCTCTCACTTACAGTATATCTACACATGAATCCCTACACACACCCTTTCGTTCATTCTCAGGGGATCTTTTGGTGAGCCAAGCCCAACACAGGGTACACAGCTGCTGGTACATCAGCACAATGCATGTCCATGAAGCACCCTCTCTCTCTCTCTCTTTCTCTGTTTTTTATCTGTTTTTACAATAATTTTTAAATTTCCAAAGCTTTGATCACAAGAGCATAACACAATGAACATAAAAAAAAAGGAAAAAAAAATTGGGCTCTTCATATTTTGAGGTAGAAGGAAAGGAAATAAATTAGCTCTCCTGGTGTGAGAAGGTTATTTATTTGTGATGTAAAATGTGTTTGATATTTTTCTTTTGACCCTGGATTAGCTTTACTGTCTGGCAATCTCTGACTTCTTGACCTTATGCTGCTACAGCTACAAGTTCAGATAAGTCATGTGTTTCCTGAAGAACCTTTTTTCACCTTACTCCCCATATTTTTAAGAATTGTTATTTATGCTATGTAACAAGAATGATGCAGGCTGTCCCCTTTGCTACATTATTATTATTAGTATTATTATTGTTGTTGTTGTTGTACATAGCAACGCATCTAAGAACACTGATAAATTTAGACAAGTTTTTAAAATAAAGTCCTGATACCTTAGGCTGCTTGATGCAAAAATACCTCAGGTTCTATTGAAAGGCTTTTCCTTCCCCTGTATATGTTTTGTGAAAATGAGACAAAAATACAGACATGACAAAATACATTCCTCTTGTCTGCTTCATTTTCTTGTGAGTTTGCATAAATGGGACCCCAAACAGATGTGGGAACGTGACGCAGCGGAGCAGTGCAAAAAACCACAGTAAGGCAACCGGACACTAAGGAATGGTTATTGATTTTGTGTTGAACGATCTCCACTCGAACCACACGACAAAGTTAATGAGTTCTCTTTTTCCAACATTGTCATTTTTATTTGTGTTTTCCAGTAGGTTTCAGAAATTAGGTTTGATTTTGTGTTAATTTTACACAAATATTGCGTCGTAAATCATTTCTCACAAAGCAGAAATATCCTGGGTTTAAACTAATCTCAAATAAATTATGTAAATTAAAACATGACATGTTGAATGGGGAGACATAACACAGTTTTCAATAACACATGGAGCAAAGATATTCACACATAAAAATACTTTTTCCCCCCCACATAAAATCACTCGAAGTTGACTGAAGTGAAGTAAAAACTGATCTTCATATTGTGCTTGAAGCAGTCCTCACAATTGCAAAACTCACTTTTTTAGTTTACTTGGAACCAATACTTTTTTTTTTTTGTAAGACCTTCGACAAAGGACATTTTATCTTTCTCCCTGAAGGAGAATGTCAAATCGTTGGCAGCAGCTGATGCTCTCCTCCAGGACAATGTCACAGCTAAACAGAATACCAGAGCAGTTGTAGGTTCCAAAAAGAGCAACAAAAACTGAGAGAGAAAACAGGCAAAAGTTGAACTAAAAGCAGGTAATGTTAAAAAAAATAATAATAATGTTGCGTTAAAAATGAGCTGATCTCTGTTCAGATCAGCTCATAAAACTAGATACTCCGTCCTCTTTATTTCATGTATTTTGCCAAAATATAAAAAAACAAAAAAAACAACTGAAATTTCATAGGCAATAGCCACTTTTGGTCATCTAGCCTGTCGTTAGCTTTAAGTTCACAGGCTACTCCTTAACAAGCCGGCCCTCAATTCTCAAACTGTTTTGCCTTGAAGGTTTGAGTATGTTTGAGTAGGTTATACCCATTTAAAGTTCTTGGATGCCATATTTCTTACACTACTCTACAACGTTATAACAATAAATGTAAGATATTTCTCTGTATCGCAGGTTAATATTAACAGATATTAGCAGAGTCAGTGCCAGTAAGCCACATAGAGCCCACAGCTTCTAACGAGACACCCCTGAAAAATATTTATATTTAATTTTGGATTGTATACTATGATTCTGACCTTTTTAAGAACACTTAGTTCTAGGAATTACCTGGGCTGATTACTAAGGTATAGAAGACATGCTTTCCAAACCAAGTTTCTAAAGTGTGAAAGCCTTTCAGTGTTGTTTTGTGTAACAAAGACAGTCAAAGAACTGTACAGAACTAGAAAATGTCTTCCTGCAAACCATAAAAGGATATATGAAGAGATTCAACAAATAGTGATAAGGAAACCACTAACAGGACTTGTAAAAAACACAGGAAGAGGCACAGTCATAAATGTGCAACCCTCACCATGAGGGGCTGCGGGAGGACTCACATGCCATTACCTGCTTCTGCTTTTTGTTTTGTCTTTTAAAGTTGAGCTGTTTCTGGCCGTTCTGAGCAATTCAATCCTCGCCTCCCGTCATCCGCTACTGTGCTGCCATAGAAATGGACAACATAGCAATTTGGCGTTTGTGTTAAAGAGCACCGTCTTGGTAAAAGCTTAGAAAAAGAAAATTAGTCAAGATGCCTTCTGATATCACTGTTTGATTTGGGGGGTACGTGTTTCCTCAGATCCAGTGATTATTTTGCAAAAAAGATAAATAAATGTAAATGTAAAAAAACTTACCTAAACTTTCAGCAATCTAGGTCAAGTATAATATA
>CAEGAD010042251.1:0-33551 GCA_903067055.1 Poeciliopsis paucimaculata | reverse complement strand
TATATATATATATATATATATATATATATATATAGTTTGCATCAATAATAACTGGCAGCATATCCTTCACAACATGTGTTTCAGGATCAACAAACAACAACAGTGTTTCGGCTGCTGAACATTCCCTCCTTTAATTCTCAGCAACATGAAACTGCAGCCCAGAAAAGCAGCTTTGCTGTTTCGCAAGGTGTTGAAATCTTTGGTGGCCGCCATCCAATCGCAGGATCACAATTTCCGTGACGTCTACTACCGGAAGTAGAAAAGATACACAGGCAGTGGAGATGTGCCGGTCGTGGACGATCCGGTTGAAAATGCTGAAAATTGAAGCGCAATGAAAAATGAAAACTTACTGAACAAATTTGTACCCAACAAAGTTTATATATAGACCAAGTCAAAGAGGCAAAATGTGAGCCGAGGCCTATTTTACACATTCAAACACTACAAGAATCCGCAATTCCAACATGTAGGTTAAAAAATGAAACAATGTTTTTGTATTGGACCCACTTTTTCTATTTGTCTCTGATTTTAAGTACTGATTTAGTAATAAATCACTAAAATATATATAGTTAATTGTGGTGAGGAGGCCGAAAAAAGGAGTCGTATCTTTAACATTATCTTAGCCAAATGAGTCGGATCCCGAAACCGATCCGTAATTCCCATCAGCAGAACGCCAACACGTAAAACAAAACAGATGCCAACACAGCTCTACAGTCCGAGGGGCCGTCGATAACAAAATTAGCCACCATCCCCAAGGTGATGAACGTCCGAAACGAGGGAAAGAAAGGAAAAAGACTCACCTAGACGGCCCTAGTTAGTTATAGAGCTAGTTAGCTTCAGGATAAGTCAGGTTATTTGGTCGTGATCGCTAAACCGGCTAAGAAAAGCAGCGTTCCTCAGTCACAAAGGGTAAGTTAAAACCATCCTGTTAAGCATTTTCCGGTTGCTTTAAACGTTAAACACGTAAAGAATAATGTTAGAAATAGACCCAACTTGCGCGAAAATGCCCGACAACACAAATTAATCTTATGTGGAAAGTTGTTAAAGTAAAAATCAGTTTCGAGAATGATTAGCTAGCACGTGTCGTAGGAAACTTTACCTGTTCCAATTGTGAGATTTAGTTAGACGAATAATCAAAATTTCGGTCAAATATCAACTTATTAGCAGCAACAACAGTTACTAGGTTTAATATAAAAGTGATTAATATTCTACATGTATTAACTTGGCTAACATTAATCTGCTAGCAGTAGAAAATGATTAGCTTCCACTGTGGCTAACAAAGCTAGCACCGTTTATTTATTTGAATAAAGTATATGTACAGGAGTATAATTTTACGTTATTGCTTTTAGTTCAGCATAAACGTTTCTTACGTGAATTTCATTTTAAAACAGTTGTCCTAATAACTTTTATTAGGGGGTTTCTTCAAAGCAAAGCTGTTAGCATCGGTCATTAGCCTGCTAGCATGACTCAGTGGATTTGTAGATTTAAAACGGCTGTGGCGCAGAAACAAATCAGGAAACAAATGAAAACAACAAATTATGTCACTGATTTAATTACATTTTACTCAACATGTTTTGGGGTTGTGATTGTTCATTTTTCTTTGCGATATAATCAGGTATTCTCCACGCTAAAGCTAGAAAAGACTAGCTAATGGGTCATGGAGTTCCTCATTAGAGGCTTTTGTCTCAGTGATCTCCAGGTGTATGGGTTAAATAATCAATATAATTCAATAAAAATGTCATTTTTAATCCCAGATTGAAATTAAATGTTTTAAATTACACCATTTTCTTTAAACAATTGCTGTAGATACTGATTTCTGCAGGTATGAAGGATGTCCTGCTGCTGTCTGTATTACAGTGAGTCTGAGGAAGCCTCTGACTGAAGCAGCACATCTTAAAGATTTGAATATATTTTGGGGGAAAAATTAACAGTACGAATCTACAAACGATACCAGAGTTGTAGATTCTAAGTTAAAACCAAATTTGGCTTTTAAAAGCCAAATTTCTGGAGTAAACTTAATTGAATTGAAAGGAATTTAATTTCTCTTTCGAATCATGAAAATATTTTTAAATTTAAATGTATAACGCCCTTTAAAATTTGTTTTATTTCTAAATTTTCCTTTTTCACTCTTAGCCATAAATATTGTGGTTAAGAGGGAACTCATATTTCCACCAAAAAAAGTGTAAATATGAATGAGAATAATTTCACAAAAGGACAAAATTTATCTAGCAAAGTACGAAAAGGCCAAATAAATAATTGTCAAATATGTAGAAGAAAATTAGATAAATAGGTTAATTCTTGTTTGTAAGTAAGGGAAAAAGTTTTCTACTTTTTTTAGCCAGCTGACTTTTACTTAAACAATAGAATGAATAAAAAATAAGTCTAAAAAAAACCAACGTAAGCTGATTCATGTCTTTTAAAACATTTTTATATTCAGTGTTTCTGGAAGTTTGTGTGCCTGGTGTCAAACGGCACACAATGTACAGCCAGTTCAAATACTAGCAACCTAATTTTGGGTGCAACCAAATATGACGGTGCGGCTACGCTAACATGTTACTGTTTATAGGACGAGCCATGATGTTATACCTCAGGACAGACTGTCTAAAAAAGAACATAGAGCAACAGGGAGGCTGAAAAAACATGATCAGTTTCTATTTATTTTCACTTTATTCTCACATAAATTCATTCTTGAAATTTTAGGGCTTTATTCTTATAATTTTGTCACTTTATTCTTGTATTGTTTTCAAATTGTTCCCCTATATTCTCTGAATATTATGATTTTACTCTTGTATTATTTTGACTTTTTTGTGTGATTTAATGTATTTTTTTCTATCCAGGCTCTAATGCTCCATCATAGTTATTTATGTTTAAATCTATATGTTTGTTTCTCGGCTGATTGTTCTGTAATTTCCCTGTGCGGTGACCCATCTGTCCTCATTATTTTCCCTATCTTTGACGTGAATCTGTTTGCGTCTCCAGGATCTGTCGGTCGGTGGCGGACATTTTGCCATGGCCCAGGAGACCAATCAGAGCCCGGTTCCTATGCTGTGCGCCACTGGCTGTGGTTTCTATGGCAACCCCAGGACCAACGGCATGTGCTCCGTTTGCCACAAGGAGCACCTGTCGAGACAGAACAACGGCGGCGTCGGCTCTCTGAGCCCGATCGGTGAGAACCTCGGCTTCTCTCTGCTCACTCTGACGTGCGTTAGATTTTTACTCCATCTTGTTCCTCCATCTTGTTCCTCCATCAGGCAGCAGCTCCACATCCGAGGAGTCCGCCATCCAGAGTTTAGAGGACACTTTGAACAACGCTGCAGCCGCCGCCGTCGCTGCCGCAGAGGAGGCGGCTGAGGCGGCGGCGGCGGCTGCCTCCGACACCACAGATCCTCTCAGGTGAGAACATCCTGTTGAAGCTCTTTCACAATAAATTATATCCAAACAAACTCCCCTCAAAAAGACACTCAAGAAAGTAATTTTTTCTCAAGAACTTATTTGCTCTTTTCAACCAGTTTTTTCTTCCACTCAATTTTCTCATTAAATTGTAATATATAATAGGTCCCATTGAATTTTATTTTTTAGATTAAATTTTGAAAATAACCTTTTAATCAGTTATAAAACATGTTTTGCTTATCACACATTTGTTTTTGCACAGGCCTTATGTGTTATTCTAATTTTAAATGTTTTTATTAACTGAGTGGAAAATCATTATATTTAACAGAAATAAAGGTTTTCAAACATCTATCTGTGTCATTGAGCTACATAATATATTTCACATTGTGATAAAATTCCTAAAATAAACACACATTTTAATAATAATCTCATGTATTGAGTGGGTCTTGAGAAATCTGTTTATTATAAAGTTTATTATTTAAAAAAATCTAGGATGTGAAATTTAGATTCTTCCCTGTCTCAACAAGTTTAGAAAAAATATATTTAAATATTATAAATAAATTATGATATTTTACATAATTTTCTGAATTAAGTGGAGGATTAAAATGAACAGAGAGATTCTGTTTCAGTCTGAGGAATCATTGAAAACATGAAACACTTCTAATTTGTTGCTCTTCGTCCTCCTCCTCCTCCTCAGTGGGAGTTCAGCTGCCGCCTCGGTAACGCAGCAGATGACTGAAATGAGGCTCTCGTCTCAGGAGAAACCAGCATCAGGGAGCAAACTAGACGACACAGAAGCAGGTTGGTGCCAGAAACAGACCAGCTGATTATTAACATACATGCTTTTTGATTTTATTAAAATCAGAATCATGATTGTTTGTCTATTTTTTAATGATACGGAGCACTTTGAATGTGCTGTAAAGATAAACTTGTTTTTGTGTGTCTCCAGTTGTGAATCAGCCCCCCAGTTCAGTTCCTCTCCCCTCCACTGCTGGCAGTGAAGAAGTCGGACCTTCAGAACCCAACAAGCCCAAAAAGAACCGCTGCTTTATGTGTCGCAAAAAAGTCGGCCTCACTGGTAAGAAAACGTGATTGTTCCAGTGCTTGCTGCATACTGCGGCTTTATCTATTTATAAATTACATTTTTATGTCGTTTTATAATATTTTAGCTTTTAAGCAAGTTTCTTCAAATGACTCAACTTTTTGATCTCTTGCAGTTTTTCTAACATGATGTTTTGAGTTTTTACTCTTTTTAACATTTTACTTATTTTTTCACAACAAATGCTGCTGTTAGTGCAAATTTCACTTTACAGAAATATTTTATGCATCAAAAAGTAACAGTGTCGTATATCCCCTCTTACATTAAGGGGATATAAACACTGAGCTCAGGCATGTCACCTTCCTCCATTGAGCTATGAAATATTTTCACCTGTCTTCAGCTCCATTTCTTTTTTTTTGTTTCGTTTTTCTTCCTGGTGTTTGTCTAAAATCCTCACGTCCCCGTAATAAATCCTGTGTCTCTTCCAGGTTTCGGCTGCCGCTGTGGGAATCTGTTCTGCGGGATCCACCGCTACTCCGACAAACACGACTGTCCGTACGACTACAAAGCCGACGCCGCTGCCAAGATCCGTAAGGAGAACCCCATGGTGGTGGCCGAGAAGATCCAGAGAATATGAACACACCACTCTGTTGGACTTTAAACGGATTTCAGAACACGGACCTGAACTCAGCTTCTCTTCCTTCGTTCTCTCCCCGGTTCCGACCCGGTTCACATTTTCTGCTAACATGATTTTTCTTCTTCTTCTCGTGATTTTTCTGTGGCGTTCGGAGCTTTAATGCTAGCTGAGGAGGAGGCGGATAAAGGTGTGGCTTCCCTTTAAAAACATCCTGCTGATTGCTTCCCGCTCTGGTTTTTTAAATGAAATCTGCCCGGTAACAGCTTTACCTCGGACTAATGGGCTGATATCTGCCGGTAATGGTATCGGCTCGGACTAACGTTCTGAAATCTTCCCGGTAACAACGCCAACTCTGACTATCGGGCTGAAATCTGCCCGGTACCTGCGTCAGCTCGGACTTTCGGGCTGAAATCAGTCTACGCTTGCTCTCTGCTGGCTTGAGTAGCAAAATAGATTCGTTTAACCGTCTGGATCTCTGCCAAGACACAAACCCACAACTTGGATTCCTTTTAGGAGACATTTTTGCCAACTTTTGTGCTTCACGTCCGGTCGCGTTGGGCTCCAGTGGAGTCCTCAAACCGTCCAAGACTGATTGTTGCCGTTAAATTAGCTTTCCTGAACACTAGCGTGTGTGCAGTTTGTGCGACTCGTTTTGGAAGGGGTTCATCTTTCACCTGTTGTTTTTTAAGAAGTGACGTCAGGAAGTGATGATTTAACTGATTGGTGGTTGAAAGTTTTACGATTTCCATTTATTTTGTTTTGTCTCTTTTTGGGTCTTGCTGCTTTTTTTTAACCCCTCTTAGTTCTAAAAGTTTGTACATCGTATTTATATTCTGCTGTGTGTGTGTGTTTAATCTTCCATTATTGTATTATGTAAATAAATTATGTTCACGAATACACAAAAGCAAATGTTTAGTCATTTTTTAGTGTGATGTAGAATAACATCAGTAAATTTATTTCAAGCTGTTTTCACATTTTTAATGATCAAAACAGTTTTTCCTACCACTCAATTTTCTGCTATAGAAACAAATACAAAGAATCTCATTTCAGAAGCTGTAATTTTTTTAATATTTATACCAGTGTATGTCTCGCTTTTGCAGATATTAGTCATACTAAGGGTCAATATTGATCTTGTATTAATGACCAATAAATGGGAACTTTTATTTTTTAAGTAATTGTCTAAAGGCAGATTATCAAAAATGTGACTTTTATGCCACCTAGTGGCCAATCAAACCTTTTCTGAAGGTGAATTTCAGGAGAGAAAAAAAAGTACTTTTGTTTCCTTCTCAATCCCAGCTGAATATTTCTGCCCTCAGTTAAACCCAATATAACTTATTTAGAGGAAAATTAACAGAAAAATAAAGCTTTTTGTTTAGAAAATATTTATTTGGCTGACCTTGTCACCTGAGGTGTCAAAGGTCAGCTGGCTGTGAGAACAGTCATGGATAATGACTGTGTAATCGAGTCATTATCCGTGTGAAACATGAACTCTGCTTGGTTTTTAACGAGGCGTTCTGCAGCTTTACTCTCACCTTCCTCATCCAAACTGCACCGACAGAAGAAGTTCTATGGAAAGCCATGTGTGCCATAAATCAACACTTTCACCATGCATCTGTTTGGAAAGTCACATAAAATGGCGAAAATCCTGTCAAAACATTGCAGTGTAAATATTGTAATTTTAGAATATAGTATTGCATAGTCTTTTGCCATACTTTACAGTTTTCTGAGCCATAAGCTGTTTTTTTTTTTTTTTACTTTTTAGCCAGACTTAACTGGTGCAACTTGTGGCATTTTTGACCTTCCATAATAAACTCTCAGATGCATGGTTAGTACAAATAATTTTTAGATCGTAGTCCTTACAACAGCGTAAAAAGAGTAGTTTTGACAGGATTTTCACCATATTTTACTGCTTTAGGGTCAGAGTTAGGCCATAAACCATTTTTTAGTTTATGGCCAAAAAATGTTGGCCATAAACCAAAATTTGTTGTGTGACAGTTTGTGGTTAAAAACCAAAATTGCGATTTGTGGCACTTTTGGCTTTCCGTAGAAGCCTCTCTTATGCAGAGTCACATGTTCGTATTTATAACTCGCTAAACGAGCCTCTCACAGGGAAACTTAAACCTTCATTAAATCTTTAAGATGGCTGCCGCTGTCCTCTCGGGTGGCAGACCGAGTGAGAGTGTTTCAGAGACTCTTTACCAACTTTTTGTTCCCAGGAAAGGAAACCTGCGCCATTGCACCTGGACAGGTGCGGCACTGCCTCCTCTTCAAGACCCCCTACCCTGAGCAATAAAGCAGAAGTTTTACTTCATCACCTTTTTTTTAAATTTTTTAAATTAATTTATTTTCTTTGCAGATCTGCACCTCAAAACAAAACACCCGTTGTCACCTGCTGTTGCCGTTGCCATGACAACAGAGCTATTTAGACACCTGAGTTGGGCTCTGGCGGGAAGCCGAGACGGATCAGACTGAGGGCGACCGAAAGAGAGAGGATCATGCCGAGAAGAAGCGCAGCGGCTGAGGACGGTGAGGCCATAATCCAGGACTCATATGTTTCATTTTAAATTGCTGGTTTTTGTTTTGGGAATATTTCTAAATTATGAGTTTGGTTTGCAGCAGATTTTTCTGATTTATTTATTATTTATTCACTCACTTACTAAATTATTTGTTATCTAAGACAGGGGACAGTAGGTAAAAATAAAAAAAAAACTCAGAAAATTTGAGATTAAGTGCTGAGTTTTTTTTTAGAAGAAACTTTGACATTTCTGAGTTTGAAAAGTTGAAAAAATTTATAAAAAACTGGAGTTTTTCTAACTGGAGTTAGAAAAATCAAAAATTGCTTAAAAAAATAAAAAAGATTTTTTTAAAATTCATTTCAATTTACTGGGGAAAAAACCTGGAAATGTCTGAGCTCCAAAAGTTAGAAAAATTGTTGAAAAAAACTGAAATTTTGAGGTTAACTTGAGAAATTTTCTAAATAAAACTTGGAAATTTCAGAATTTGTAAAGTAAAAACACTTGTATAAGTGAAAAACAAGACATTTTTCACTTATAAGAAGGAAAAATGTCTTTTTACATGTGAAGTAAACTCCCAGTGGAACTGGGACTTTTTCATCAATATTAAATTATTTATGTAAAACAAGAAACTCCATGTTCTGCTAAAATGTTACCTCTAAGTAAGTTTTTTCTTATTTCAAGCGTGATAAGATATTTGCACCAAAAACTAAACAAAAATACAATTTTGTGTTTTTGCAGTTTATATTTTTAAACCAATTCTGCATACAAGTTTGTCAAGAATAATCCTTTAATAAATTAAACTTTTCTTTCATCCTTGGTTTTCCTCAGTCGGAATCGAGATCGATGAAGATGTGACCGACAGCGATGGTGAGTAAAAAAACTTTTATGTTGGATCAGAAGCTCAGGACGACGGCCTATTAAGGGCCGTTGTAGATTTTTGAAAGAGTCAATTTTTGCCAAAAAATTATCTGAAACTTTGAGATTAATCAAAAAATTTCTGAAGTTTGAAAAGTCAAAAATTTAATGGAAAATTTGAAATTTTTAAATTAATCTCAAAGTTTTTTTCTATTTTAGGAAAAAAAAACAGAAATTTCTGAGTTCGAAAAGTCCAAAATCTTCTACAAAACTCTGAATTTAGAGATTTAGCTCATAAAATTTCTAGAAAACAACTTGGAAACTTCTGGGCTTGAATTTTTTCAAATTTTGAGTTTTTTATTTCTGAAATTTATCGTAAAATATCGTTGTTTTTTTTCCAAGCAAACTCACAAAATTACCAAGTTTTTCTAGAAAATTTCTGAAATTAACTTCAAGTTTTGTGCAATTCTCTCCAGCAAATATTCAATGCTGAAATTTCTAGAAAATTCTAGAAAATGTCAGATTTATTTCAGTTTTTTTTTTATTCTGAAATTTGTCTCAATTCTTCTTGCAAATATTCAAACTAAGATTTTTTTCTCTAGAAAATTCCTGATTAATCTAAAAAAAGGTTGCTTGACAGACATTTGCTCCTTTTTTCTGTCTAATTTGGCTCTAATTTGCCTCCGTAGCTCAGGATTTCACATTGTGTTTAATGTGACTTAACGTTTAGACGGTGGCAACCGGAGGAGAGGAAACAGGAGGCCGGCAGGTGGACGAGGAGGAGGAGGGAGAGGAAGAGGAAGAGGAAGAGGTAAGAAGGCCGCCAGTGACGAAGAGGAAGACGATGAAGATGAGGCTCCAAAGGGACGAGGAAGAGGAGGAAACAGGAGGAAACCCGCCAATAAACGAGGCGGCGGTAAGAAAGATGACGATGATGATGACAGCGAAGATGAGTCTCCCAAGAAGAAGAGAGGAGGAGCAGCAAACCGGAAGAAAGGCGGCAAAGCCCAAGACAGTGATGAAGACGACAGCGATGATGGGAAAGGAAAGAGAGGAAAGAAAGGAGGGAAGAAAGGAGGGAAGGAGGAAGAGAGCGGGAAGGGAAAGAAAGGCGATGCCAAAGGAAAAGACAAAGATGATGACAAGAAGAAGAAGAAAAAGGGTGACAGGTAGGAGAATGTATTATTATACTACCTTCACCTCCCCTTTAATCAAACAGGTGGAACTCCGCTGTGGTTGCTAGGTTATGGGTGGAACTCTGCTGTGGTTGCTAGGTAACGGCGCGTGGTGATTTGTGACGTTACATTCACAAATGGAAAATGACTGAAACTACTCATTTTCCAGACACCAAAAAGCATCAACTTATCACCGAAAACCAGCTGAGTGTTTTTCTTTTAAGTGCTTGGACTTTTTTTTTGTTGAAGCATTAGAAACCAAGATGGAAGTTTAAAAAAAGTGAATTTTGCATAATGGGTCCAGTTTAAGTCAAACTAAACATTCAAAAATGTGATTTGTTATTATTTTAATCAAAAATCACATATAAAACATTGGATATCACCCCTGACATGTTACTGTTTTTACTATTTTTAATGCTAGTATTTATTCTGTGCTTGAATATACTGAAGTAAATATATTTTGAAAACATTTTTATATTAAAATTTCTTTTAAAAGTGACACAAATTGTGAATACTGATGAATGTGGTGGGTTTTTTGTTCTTTTTGTACAGGGATCTAATATATATATATTTCAGTGGAAGACAAATATGATAGGTTTTTGTCCATAAACATGTCATGACACAGAATAGAAAAAAAACTGAGTTTATATAATTGTCTTGATATTTTTTAATGGTTTTTATGAAACATCAATTTTGAGATGAAATAGTAAAAAAAAAACAACATGCATTTCAAAAGAAAAATTTCTTTGGTTCAGGCTTAGAAAAATAGATGCAGTAACAAAATAGTGCAAGTTAAATACATGTTTAAAATCTGCATGAACATAAATGTATCAATATGGCTGTAATAATGCTCCATACAAGTGTGATTTCCTACTAACATGTATTTTCTGATCACTTTTATCAGACTTTGCTTTAAACTGGAAAGCAAATGTTTGACTTTTTTTGTTTAAAAACTAATTTGGCTCCGTTTCTCCTGCAGTTCGTCAGACTCCAACACGAACTCGGACGAGGAGGAGGAGTCCATGTCGGAGGGGGAGATGGCGCGGCTAATGGAGGAGGTGGAGGAGAAGAAGAAACTGATCGCCACCATCAGGAACAAGCCTTGGCGGATGAAGCGGAGGCTCGTCCTCTTAAAGTAACGTCATAAAAACTCAGATTCTTCAATGTCTATGTCTTGAGAAAATTTGAACAGAGCCGGCCCAATTCATTGCAACAAAAGCAGCAGCTTAGGATCGCTATACCACCGGGTCGTCCAAGAGCATCAAGCTAATAGCTTGTATATATATAAAAACTAAATGTTATTACACATTGAAAAATAATGTTTTTAAACTTTTTATGTGCCACTGTTTGGGATATCAAACTTTTTAACTTGTTTACTGTAAATTTACTGTTCATCAGCTGATGTTGCTTTCAAACAATTAAAATACTTACAGACTGAAATCCCATTCTGCATCTCAAAATCCAAATAGTACTATTTTTTATTTGTTACTCCTGTAAGGTTAAAATCAACAGCCATAATAACACTGGCATGATGTAGGCCAATTATCGATGATGCTAATGCTGACATAGATTAGTTTAGGAATGATAAAGGATCTGGTGTTTATATGCTGGTATTGGGGGCCCAAATAAAAATCTGCTTCAGGACCCAAAAAGGCTTTGGCCGGCCCTGTTTAGACAAATATAAACCAACCACTGCATCATCTGCATATTGTTGGAGTTTTTTGAGTGTTTTTATGCTGCTATGCAGGGAAGCTCAACAATTTGTGGATAAGTTTGAAGGTGCTCTGGGAAAAGGAAAAGGCAGGAAGTGGTATGCCTACAAAGTGATGATGACCAAGGTTTGGACAAAAAAAACCCAAAACATTTTTGTCGTATTCTCTTTGATCTAGCTTTCGTTTTCAGACTATGTGCTTTGTCATGTTTTGTTTTAGAAATGGATTAAGTTTCAGAGAGATTTTGAGAATTTCAGAACAGCCTGCATCCCCTGGGAGAGGAAGATTAAAGAGGTGGAAAGTAAGTTTGGTTTAACAGAAAACCAATCGGATTTAGTAGATATCATATTTAAAAATGTACTTCTGAATCTTTAGGCCACTTCGGATCATCAGTCGCTTCTTACTTCATCTTCCTGCGATGGATGTACGGCATGAATCTCGTCCTATTTGGTCTCACCTTTGGACTCGTCGTCATTCCTGAGGTGAATTACTGAAGTTCAGCGTATTATTGTAAACAGACATAAACGAGTGAATTTATGCCAAAAAACTGCCAAATTGTTTGATGAATCTGAGCATTTTTCTAGAAAATGAGTTGAAAATTAAATGTCAAAAATTTTCAAGAAAAAAGATTCATTTCAGAATTTTTCTAGAAAAATATTAGACATGTCTGAGTTTCAAAAGTCAAAAATTTGCAAAAACATCTGAAATTTTGATATTAATAACTTAAAATTTATTGGAAAAAAACTAGGAAATTACTCGGTTTCAAAAGTAAAACATTTTCAACTTTAGAAAAAAAAAAAAAAAAATCAAATTTCAATAATTTTGACTTATCAAACTCGAACATTTCTTGAAAATTTTCTGAGATTTTTCTAGCAAATCTGTGACTTTTCAAACTTTCTGAGATTAATCTAAAAATTTCTGAATTTTTTGCAGCAGATTTCTGACTTTTCATACTCAGAAATTACTTTGTTTTTTCAAGAATATTTCTGAGATTAACTTGAAAAATTCTAAGTTTTTTAAATGAACTCTTTACTTTAAACTGTCCAGGTCCTTATGGGTCTTCCTTATGGGTCCATTCCCAGAAAGACGGTACCAAGGGCAGAGCAAGACACTGCTCAGGATTATTCAGTTCTCATGGACTTCAACGTGAGTATCAGAAAAGACGTAATTTCTTTTCTCCTTTCTTTATATTTTCCTGCCTTTATCAACGGTTCTTTAGGGTTGCAAAAGGTTGCTGTTACAAATGTCCAATGTGGGACGATTTTGGGACGATTTGTCCCACATTGACGCAAGATTATTTGTTGCTTTATGAGTTGAAATATCCCATCAGCATTCTTACTTACGGTGGTTAGTGCACAACCAAAAAAGGTTAGCACTGCTAACCCTAGAGCAGTAATCAGAAGCTAACTCTAAAGCGCTACATTTAGAGAAAGCTTCCATGTCCACTTGGCCAACTCCCTGCCTTTCTGAAAACCCTTTTCTACCTTCTAGGGATACTGTAAGTACTCGGTCCTGTTCTACGGATATTACGACGACAAGAGAACCATTGGTCCACTAAAGTTCAGGCTGCCTCTGTCCTACCTTCTGGTGGGAATCGGGAGTTTCGGATACAGCCTGATGCTGGTGATCCGGACGTGAGTCTCCAAAACATCATCTCATATTCAATGGCCATTGCCAATTAGTGGCAGCCTGTTTCTGGTTGGTTGTTTAGAATGGCTAGAAATGCTGACGTCGGCGGAGGAGATGGAGAAGAAGGCGAGTTCACCTTCGCCTGGAAGATGTTCACCAGTTGGGACTACCTCATCGGCAATGCCGAAACCGCTGACAACAAGTACGCCTCCATCACCACCAGCTTTAAGGTACCTCACAGCCTCTGAGACGGCATTCTCAGACCACGGTTGGCGGGTTGATGACCCGCCAACCGTCATCGTTGTTGCTTGGTAAGAACAGGAATCCATCGTGGACGAGCAAGAGAACCAGAAGGACGAGAACATCCACCTGCGGCGGTTTCTCCGGGTTCTGGCCAACTTCCTGATCACCTGCAGTCTTGGCGGCAGTGGGTACCTCATCTACTTTGTGGTGAAGAGATCGCAGGAATTTGCCACCAGGGATGACCTCAGTTGGTATGAGAAGAATGAGGTAAAGAAGTTAGATATACAAACCAGGAGAAAACAAAGTCTACTGGTTTCTGTTTACGGCTATGGCGTGTCTCACCAGTTGGAGATCATTATGTCCCTGCTGGGTTTGGTGTGTCCGCCTCTGTTTGAGACGATTGCCGAACTGGAGGACTACCATCCTCGAATCGCCCTGAAGTGGCAGCTGGGACGCATCTTCGCACTCTTCCTTGGAAACCTTTACACCTTCCTGTTTGCCCTGTTTGATGAGGTCAACAGTAAGGTATGCTAGCGCTAACGCTAGCTGCGCTTCTGTCATTTTGTTGTTTTTACCAAATAATGCAGCAGATAATTGAATGTCCCAGTAAAATATTTCACATGTGGATGCAAGAAGGCACTGATGTTCCCAAAAAAATGATAGCCACTGAAAAATTAAAGATGGCTGCCACGGTCAACAAGGAAATCTTATTTTTGCATTAGATTTGTCACAAATGAAAAAAAGTTTAAAACTTGCTATAAAAATCTTGCAATGTGGAGAGTAATCTCAGAAATTTTATAGAATTTTTTTTTTTAATTTCTGAGTTTCAAAAATGTTGGATTGTTTGTCACAAATACTCAAATCATTTGAGTATGATTTGAGTATTTGTGTAGATGACTGGTTTATACTGGCATTCTGTTAGTTTAGAGTTTATTTATATCTGTATCACTGGAAGTTAACTGGATATGTTTGCCTTTATAATGAAGTAAAAACGTTCCACACAGAACATCAAATTAAAGTTTTTTGATGGATTTCAAACCTTTTTTCTGTTTTATCTTATAAACCTGCATGGGTTGTTTTTCTGTTCCAGCTGGAGGAGGAACAGTCCATCAAGAACGCCTCCATCTGGGCCATGAAGGAGTACTACGCCAACTACTCGCGTATGCTCAACGATTCGGACGCCACTCCGCCTCCGATGAACCCGGCAGACGTCATCAGAGGGCCCTGCTGGGAGACGCTAGTTGGCATAGTAACGATAATCACGTTTATCTCTCATAACATTCATTATTTTACCATGAAAGTTTGTTTTAGTCAGAAATTTTACTCAAGTAAGAGTAAAAAACGAATTTAGTGAAAATTCTACTGATCATTTAATACTTAAAAATTACATCTTCAGATGGATCAAAAATATAAAGTTAGGACGAAAATTACAATAATTCATGTAAATAATAAAATCAGATAAAATAAATGTTTCCAAATCAGTTAAGTTAAGAAAGTTTAAGTTTTATATTGAAAGAAAGAGTTTTTTTAAATTGTGTTTTCAATGATTTATTTTTGTTACAAGTCAGAGTAGAGATACTTTATAATAAAATTACTCAAGTAAAAGTAAAAAGTAAAAATACTCCCAAAAGTAATGTTTTTCAAAAAAGTTACTTAATAAATGTAACTAATTACGACCCGATTCTGGCTTTTACACTTTTACAATGAAGAATCTCAGTTTTATATGAAAATGCAGATAAAATGTATTTTTTCCTGGAAATTCTGGCTGTGCTGCAGGAGTTTGTGAAGCTGACCGTCTCAGACATCCAGGTGACCTACCTGACCATCCTGATCGGCGACTTCGCCCGCGCCGTCATCGTTCGTTTCCTCAACTACTGCTGGTGCTGGGACCTGGAAGCTGGTTTTGTAAGTCACTGGAAACGCTTGTTTGTAAGAGAAATAAAATACACACAGCTTCCCTGCATTCAAACTTTTGACTGAAATTTGCTTCAGATGTGGAGTTAAACCTGCACAATGAAGGTTTCATGCAAACATTGATCAACCTCAAGTTTCTAGAAGGTTTTTGCTTTGAGTGAAAACTGGTAATCAATAGCACAAGTAGGACGGTAAATTGTCCGAGAAGTTATCGCGATAAACGATAAGATTGTTTTGAGACCATTTTTAAGATATAACACATTCTTAGCGATAAATAAACTTTAAATTCTAATGAATATTTAACACTGGAACTGGAAGACATTTTAAATATCAATCAACATTTTAAATGATCAATTTATGTTTTGCTTTTAGTGACAGGTTAATTGGGCGGTAAATCAGGGTTGGTGTACATAAGAAAAGGAGTACATTTCTGCCGAGTTTTTCTGAGAAAAGCTTAGAAATCTTCTAGAAAAAGCATAAAAAATTCTAGGTTTGCAAAGTCAAAAATTTGCTAGAAAAAAATTAATATTTAGCTTAATTGTAGAAAATTCTCACTTTTTTAATTTATGAGTTTTAAAAATTTGATAGAAAAAATGTAATTTTGAGATACACCTATTTTAAAATTTTCTGAGTTTAAAGTTTAAAATTTTTGACTTTGAAACTCAGACATTTTGAAAAAATCTAAAAAAATTTCAGGTATTTGTTTAAGTAAATCTTTAACTTATGAAAGTCATAAAAGTCTCTAAGAAGTATAAGATTAATCTCAAACTAGTTTCTTCTAGCAAATTTAAACTTCAAACTCAGAAATTTTCTTGTTGTTCCTTGAGATTTTTGGGTGGAAACTTATCCCTTTGTTGTTGTTTTATTTTTATTTTCAATGGCCCTAATATGTTTAGGGTTAGGGTTAGTGTGGTGTTTAAGTGCCATCAACACCAGATGGTATGAGAAATATATTATAGTCTCACTTTAATTCCAGGTCCAAATAATTCTCTAAATGTGATTCAAGGCACCTGGAAATATCTTAGGTGGAATCATTTCTGTGTCATGGTGGTAACTGTTGTCTGATCACTTTCAGCCATCTTACGGAGAGTTTGACATCAGTGGAAATGTTCTTGGACTGGTCTTCAACCAGGGGATGATCTGGTAAAAACTAAAGACGTCGTCAGTTCTCCATGTTTCTGTTTCCTGGTGCTGCTTCATTATGGTAAAGTAGAGTCATTAAAGGGGCAGTATCATGAAAAATCAACTTATTTTAGCTTTACATCATGTCATGATGTTATTCCCTCATCAAAAACAAACCCTGAGTGTTGCTTTGATTCTTTCATGTTTGAGAAATCCTTTAATCTCCATGACAACCATTCAGCTGGGCAAAACGCCAGGATGGACCTAGCCCCGCCTTCCAGGCATAGCTCCTCCCCCACTCAGCTCCATCAGACTAGCCAGCAGCAATTAGCAAACACCTGCTGAGCTCTTTGTAGGAGCTACTTCTCTGGGAAAAATACCATTAAAGGGTTAAAAGAAGAGCCATGTTAGGACAACTTCCTACAGGTGGAGCTTCAAAAAGAGACAGAGATCCAATTTCAAGGTGTTAAATTATAAATAGAGTTTCTTTTTAGTCATATTTGATACATATAGCATTTCAATAACAACTGATGGTAACATAATTACTTGATTTTTGCTATAAAATGATACTATTTGGTTGGAAAACACTTTAAAAACAATTGTTGCAGACCGCAAGATGCTGAAAGAAGTCTCCAAAAAAACTAAAATATCTACCACCGTTAGTCATGAGCTAGGTTGCATAATTTTTCTCAGTATTCTGACTTAAATCTTGAGTTTAAAGTCACGTTTGTGTTTTTCTCTGACAGGATGGGAGCGTTTTACGCCCCAGGGCTCGTGGGCATCAACGTGCTCCGCCTCCTCAGTTCCATGTACTACCAGTGCTGGGCCGTTATGGCCACCAACGTCCCGCATGAGAGAGTCTTCAAGGCCTCCAAGTCCAATAACTTCTACATGGGGCTCCTACTCCTCATCCTCTTCTTGAGCCTGCTGCCTGTTGTTTACACCATCATGACGCTGCCACCATCATTTGACTGCGGCCCCTTCAGGTACCGAACGAAGCCAACCCAGACTTTGTGTGCAGATGAGGGCAGAGAACCAAAAATAATAAAAACGAATAAAAAAATGTATAAAACAACAAAAAAGAGTACAAGTAACCTTGAAATTTATGAGTTTGAAAAATCAAAAATCTGCAATTTTAAGATAAACAGCAATTTTAAGATTAATCTCAGAAAATTTCATAACAAATTTGGGAAATTTCTGAACTTGAAAAGTACGAAATCTGAAAAAATGAAATTCTGAGATTAATCTAGTTTAAAATGTTCAACTTTTGGAAATTTTTTGAGTTTGAATAGTTGAAAATCTTTTTAAAACTTTAAGGACAAAAATAATCCATATGACCATCCATTTTCTGTCACCCTTGTCCCTAATGGGGTTGGGAGTTGCTGGTGCCGATCTCCAGCTGCGTTCTGTCACAGGGCAACACAGAAACAAACAATCATGCACACACACACACCTAGGGAGAATTTGGAAAGACCAATTAACCTGACAGTTATGGTTTTGGACTGTGGGAGGAAGCGGGAGAACCCGGAGAGAACCCATGCATGCACAGGGAGAACATATAAACTCCATGCAGAAGGAGCCCGGGCCAGGAATTGAACCCAGGACCTTCTTGCTGCAAGGCAACAGTGCTACCAACTGCGCCACTGTGCATCCCCTCCATATAACCAGAGTTCATTAATAACTAGTTACATTAACTTGAGTAAATGTTTTGAAATATTTATTTTTACTACTTGACTAATTTTATTATGAAGTACTTCTACTGTAACTTTAGCAATATGTCTGAATTTTCTACCCACTCAATGAAAAACTAAAAATTCACCAGTCACACACCTGCTGTTTTTGTTAAAGTTTCATAGGTTTTTTTATTAACAGAAACTCAATTGGGAAAAATTTCTTTTGCCGATTTTGTTATTTTTTGTTACTTATATTGTTATTTTTGTCTGTAAAATACCAAAATTTTCACTTAACTTTATATTTTGACAAAAGAAAAATTTTCCTGGTGGATTTTTGGTTAAAACATGTTTGTTTTCATTCAGTGGGTTGAAAATCCAGAAGTTTTACTCACATAAGAGTAGAAATACTTAATAATAAAATAACTCAAAGTACAGTGTAGTTAAAGTATAGTTATTTAAAAAAGTTACTCAAGCAAATGTAATTGAGTAAATGTAACTAGTAACTACTCGACTCTTGCTTGAGTAACTTCTTGTGTTGACTTTTTTTTACTTTTTCTTGAGAAAAATATACTGAAGTCGACTTTCTTCATGGGGACTTTATTGTCAGTATAATTATTGAGTAGTAGTACAGTGTAGTAAAACTAGTTCTAAAAGTACTTTTTCCCTAAAAAGTTGGTTGTGTAAATGGAATAGAGTAAATGTAACTAGTACTTAGTTGTCTGTGTGACTCTGCAGCGGGAGGGCAAAGATGTTCGATGTGATCATGGAGACGATTAGGCTGGACCTGCCGGCCTTCATGGGGACTCTGTTCAGCTACGCAGCGAATCCCGGACTCATCATCCCAGCTGTGCTGCTCATGGTGTAAGTCAGGGTGTCAAACTGGAGGCCCGGGGGCCACATTTGGCTCGCCAAAGCCTTTTATATGGCCCTCTTACTAACTTACTAAAGAAACAGTTCTTTAATCCAGTTTATCTCTTACAGGCTGGCCATCTATTATCTGAACTCAGTCTCCAAAGCTTACCAAAACTCAAACATGGAGCTGAAGAAGAAAATGCAGATGGTGAGTAGAGAAATGGCTTTAATGATAATGATTTATTTTTATCCAAACAAGAATCAATTAATGGCTGTCCAGTTATTAAGGAAAAGTTGTTACCGCCTTGCTTGCCTTTCCGTTATTAGCTAAGCGTTTAATTTTTCATATTTTCCTCCATTTCTTTGTGTCCATCCAGGCCCGTGATGAAGAGAAAAACCGGAGAAATAACAAAGACAGCACCAACCAGGTCATGAAAGACCTGGAGGACCTGCTGCCCAACCGATCCCTCAGTCCGCCGCCGCAGCCTGGTCAGTCACACCAGAACCACAGTCACGGTTAAAAAAAGGGAATATTAGCAGCTAAAAATTAGCTAAACATGAACACCTGATTTAATCATAAATTATCATCTCTATCTAATTATATCTAATGATTTAAATCGTTAATAATTGACAGCTAAAGCTCAGTTGCATATGAATAAGTAGAGCAACTAGTATTATATTAGGTGTTATAAAACAAAATATGAACGTTAGCTAATAGCTAATCATTTAATACATATTTACCTTGTTCATTTCAAAGTAGCATATCTATAAATTTGCTGCCTAATAAGCAATTTTTTATTGAGAGTTCATAATTTTATATCCATCAACAAGCTATTACTTGCTATCATTGCTAGCTACTTACCAAAATCATTGCCAGCTAACAATTCTTTAGCAAATATTACCATATTTGTCCCTAACTCTTCATAAAATGTTGTCATATTTTGAGATAATGAAAAATGGAATTAAGTTAAGATGAAATGATTATTAACTGGTCGTTATGCAGCTACTTAAGGAAATGTTTTTATAAGTTCTTCATTACTGCTCATTAAAAAGTATCACACTGTTTTGTTACAACTTTGCTGATTATTGAATTTTGATGAGAAATATTAGCATTCTGCCCTTAGTTTGTCTTGCTTATTTTTACTGACTAATGTCAAATTGTTAGCTAGTACTGTCAGTAGCTAACAGTAGGAGATTGTATTTAGTAAGTTAACTACTATTTAGCCACTAATAGCTAACTGCTATTTAACAAGGTGTCCTAATTTGTTTCTCTTTTTTATTGATTATGACCTAATTTAACAAATTAAAATATGAGATTATCAAAGGACTAAGGCAATTTGATTAATATTTAATCCCTATTTAACTAGCTATGTAGCTACATGAGGATGAGCTAAAGATAACTCCTAAAATATGAGTTAGCTAATGGCTCTTTGCAAATAGTCTTTGATTTGTTTGTCATTCTTATTGAACTATTATCTTATTATGAGCTAATCAATATAATTGTAACAGGTGGTCAAAGTTGCGCTAAGATTCATTCACCATTAAGTAATTACAATAAAGCTACAACTGTAGCTAGCTGTTTTTGCTAGCTTCTTGCAGTGTGGGTCACTATGTAGCTACTTGGCTAATGGTTCAAAAGCAGGTTGTATTTGATTTTTACTGACTTGGTAAAAATAATGTCCTTATTTTATACTAATCTAACAATTTGAATAGAACTCCTTCAAAATGTCACCTGATTATTATGCAATCATAATTAAGCTAGCTACCAAAATATAAGCTATGGCTAATACTTCAGTAGCTAATTTTTATTCCTGATTCTAAAGTGTTACGTTTCACCTAATTTTCATCTTATTGGTATTGACTGGTAACCCATTAAGGTTGTAAAGCCAAGTTTTCCTTTGCAGAAAAACCACCAGAACCGGAGGCAAAACCCACCAAAACCAAACCTGGTTCAGCCGGAAAAGGAGTAAACTTACAGAAGGATGTGGCTCTGGCTTCTTCCAACCCAAACGTTCGAGGGCCGGTAGACCGGCCACCAGGACCAAGAGGACCCGGTCCGGGTGCTGGACGGGGTCGTGGCCGTGGGAGAGGAGCCCCTCCTACTTAATATTATGAAAAAACCACAAAAAGAGAACAAATTAGACAAAGTACATATGCATAAACTAATTTATTTTTAAAATTTGAGTGTAAATATGCAACATCCACTACTGTAATGAATATAAAGAAAAGTCACACAAAAATGTTGCACTAACTGATACAAATATTAATTTGTCTTTAAATTATGTTGATAAGTTGTGTCACCCTGCATGATGATTGACATAGAAAGTAAATTGTCTTGTGCCTTTTCTAATTTGTGATGTGTATACATTTGATGTCTGAAGATATAAACTACAGTCGAGAAATTAGGTTAACTAATCATGTCTGTTTTTTTTCATTGACATGAAACACAACAGACATGGACTTCAACCCAAGTAACCCACACATTCATGGTTGATATCGATTTGATATAAATAAATAGTAAATACCTGTAAAAAGCAGGTGCTAAATCTGATCATTTCTTTTTGCAGTGCTTTCAATATTTCATAAATTTTTCAGTTAACTGCACATACCTTTTAATTTATCAGTACATTTGGTTAGATTTTTTTGTTTGAGTGGATTATTTGAGTTGTTACCAACATCTGGTGGGAATTTCCTGTCAACATCCCATTTTTGATTGTTTACTAGAAAAAAAAAACATTGACATGATTAATACTTTTTTCACATTGCATTTTGTGTTTTTTTGATTGCTTAAGGTTTTAACCTGTATAGCAACACATTCACAAATAAAGACTCCAATGTATTAAGTGTGGAGTTGATTTAATATACTTTGTATTAAAAAAACTCTTTAATTAATTCTTGGTGGACATGTCCTATTTTTGACATTTCAGGTATTCCATATAGAAATGCTGGTTGATCATGCTGTTTTTGTGTTTAGGTTCCAAAACTATAAAAGTCTAATAAAAAAGGTTTTTTTTTTTCATTTACTTGAAACATTAGCTACACAATTAGCACATGTGAGCACAACTGCTAATTAATATAGTGATTGTTCTAAAATTTTGATCACAAAATCCATCCCTTAACTCTTCTATCCTCCAAAACACTTTTATTTGCTTATCATCAAAGTCTCCTATCTGCAAACTCCACGATCCACATGTGGAAAAGGTTTTCTGGTTCATAGCTTCAGTCCAGCTCTCTGAATGGAGGAATGTGGACCATCTGGTTCAGCCGTTGTTCAACAGACAACACTGGGTGTGTTCATGGATTCCAGACTCTATTGATAGCTGTCGGCTTTTAGCTAATTCTTGAATCATTTCCCAGAATCATAATCTGTTTGAGTTGAAGGGGTAAAAAGCTTAAAACTGAACAGAAGTGCTGTCACACCTGTCAGAGACGTGATAGGAAAGCTGACAGCTGATTGGTTGATGCTGTTCAGGTAAAACTTCCTAGAAAAGGGTGGAGATGGGTGTGATCTGAATTCACTGCAACGTAGCTCTGATTGTCTGGACAAGCTTTGTGACTCTGGTAAGATCCTAAATGTTTAAATCTGTCAGTTTTCTAAATTATTGTTTTGGGGTTTTTTTGCACTTTGTTAGCGTAACTTCCTGTCTTTGTTTCTCACCTGGACACAGGTGATCTAATTGCGCGTCAACGCGTCTTTGTTTCTTCTGTTTTTCCTTGTTTTTCAGCTGAGATTCCTTTCTGCATTTCTCTTGTGACGACTAACTTACTTACAAATCTCCAATTTTTTGTCCCCTGCAGTTTTGTCCTTTGAAAGTGGTTTTAAAAGTCGAGTTAAAATGTCTCTTTTCAAGAAGTTCTTCAAAGGCGTCATCCACAACAGAGACCCAAAGGATGAAACTGTCAAGGTGAGCATACAGGTGCAGGTTAATACATTTAAATTTAGTTCAATAATTCAGTTCAAAAAGTGAAACGTTTACATTCAGTACTCAAAATGTATTAATTTTCATAATCAGGTTATGCAAACCACAAATAGGTTCTCATAAATTAAAAATGACACAAGACCAGTCTAAATGTCTGCTATGCTACCAATGTTAAATATTTTTAAACTATAAAATGCATTTTACTAAAAAAAAAAAAGCAAAAAAAGCAGGTAGCTTAGTGTGTTTTATGCAAGTATGGGAAGCTTAGTGGAAGAAAAAACTGAGGTGTAAGTTATATTCATCACAGTTAACACAAAAAACAGCTGAAAACAGAATAATCTCATATGCATTTCACTTTTTGAACTGAATTATTGTAATAAATCAGTGAGAATCTATGTTGAGATTCGTCTTTGGACTGATTTCTGTAAATCAAACACGTCCATTATCATTTACTTGAGCCTTATTATGTTTTCAGCAGTATTTATTGTTTTGGTAATAATCTAATTTTGGTTGTTTGTGAAGGTGAAGGAGGAAGCCAAACCAAAGTTCTACGGGACGGTCCCTCCGTATCCAAACTTCAACGCTAGCAGTGATGCGTCGACCCTTCAGAGAGCCATCGAAAGTAAAAGTGTGTGATCAGAAATGTTCTTGTTTCTGAGTTGTAGATATAAAGGCTGTGAAATGCATGTTTTAATTTTGATCAAGTACCATTTCAGGTAATTTTTGGTTTTGATTGAGGTTTTAGCTTTGTAAAAATTATCATTTTAGCAACAGATGTGTTTTTTTCTTTCTAGAGGTGGATGTGGATGTGATCGTTGCCATTCTTGTGAAGAGAAACAACGAGCAGAGGCAGAAAATTAAAGCCGTTTACGAATCGTCCTCTGGAAAAGTAAGTTGTTGCTGGATCCTGAGTGCATAAAGATGCAAAATATGTAAAAATGGCAGGCAGAGCGGGAGAAGATTATAATTTTAAATAACTTAAAATGGCTGCATAGACATGTTTTGTTTTTAAAAATTATAAATATAATACAAATTTAATTTAATGAAATGTAGGTTTAACTGAATAATAATAAAGTTCAGCAAGATTTTTGATCTTTTTTATATTAATCAGACACAGAATACTACAATAAAATGCAATGTTATGTAATGGGTTTACTAAGATGTCTCACAATAACATATTACAGAAATACATTAAATAGAGACGCTCTAATGGCTTTAGATTTGGTGGAATATCTAATATTTTTGTTTAACCTCATTTTCTAAAGTGGAAACAAACGTGTTTTGATTAGTGTGCTAAATTCTACTAATGGGACTTTTAATGAAACTTCAAGTACATCTCAGTAACTTCACCATAAAGTTTATTTAATTAATTCAGGTTCAAAAGTGATTAAATAAATTTAAAGCTACAGACCTTTGATGTTGTTGTTTTTTCCAGAATCTGGTTAAATCCCTGAAGCCAGTCCTCGGGTCAGATTTGGAGGACGTGGTTCTGGCTCTGCTAATGCCTCCAGCTCACTTCGATGCCTACCTGCTCAGGAGAGCCACCAAGGTAAACCGGCTCAGATTTACAATCGCAACTGTGATCAAGATGAAAAATACTGAATCATTTGTATCTGTAGTACAAATAAAACAAGTTTAAAATGCCAGTATCCATAATTATTAACATAAAAAGATGCTCTTTTGTATTAAATATTAATATTTTAAATTAATTCACATAGATTATCTAAAAGTAGGGATTATGTAGAAGAATAAGCGCTCAGGATAATTCGTTAGATTTTGGTTCCAGCAACAAAATGGTGAAAAGATGCTTTAATTTTGGTCCAACATTTGGTGCCTTTTACCTTTTTTGGGAGAATTTAGTTTAAATGAATGTCCTCTCTCTCTTTTTTATACTGCAAAAACATAAAACCTTACCAAGTAACTTTGGTCTAGATTTTCAAGCAAATATCTTGGTTCACTTGAAATAATAACTCACAAGTAATTTCTCAGCAAAGTAGGAGCTTGTTTTAAAGAAAAATAATTCCTTAGTATTGATGAACGGTTTTAGTCCTTATAACAAGTCATTTTTTAAATTTATTTGAAACAAAAATTCTCCATCTGCATCAACCATCATGCGCTGGTGGGACGATCTTGTATAATTTCTGAATGGTTGGAGTGTGGGCCACACTAAATCAGCCCAGGGGCCACATGTGGCCCACGGGCTGCACTTTGGACACCCCTGTGTTTTAGGATCAACGTTGCCGCGTGTTGCTGATAAGTTTCTTCTCCCTGTTTGCTGCCACAGGGCCTGGGAACAGACGAGGACGTCCTGGTCGAGGTTCTGGCGACGAGATCCTACGCAGAAATTCAAGAAATAAAGAAAGTCTTCAAACAAGGTTTTTATGAAACCCTCAGTTTACACACAGTTCTCATGCGTGAACTTTGTAACTGACAGTCGGCTTGGCAGGCGGTTGCTATGACAACAATAAAGCCAGAAGCTAGGGACTAGCTCTCGTTTCCTTCCTATCTAACTTATAAACAATAAAAGCTCATTACAACTACTAAAGAACTCTATTCACCTTTGTGTAATACTAAAATAAAATATCTGTGATATTTACTGTAGTACTTATGGCCAAGCAAAATTAGCTTATCTTATGTAGATTATCTGCTAGTGTGTTTGTTACTACATGTTCTTACTCTCCCAGTCACTTAAAGAGTCTGAGTCTTTTAAACACTGATTGTATTTGCCCATAGATTGCAGGCGAACTCTATGTTTACTACATAGTTTACTAATAGTATGAGATCAGAACACTGCAAAAACACAAAATCTTCTGAGGTAATTTTGGTCTAATTTATACTGCAAATACCTTAGTACACTTGACATACAACAAAGTAACTAGCAATTAACTTTTTAGCAACATCTAAGAGCATGTTTTAAGTAACTAACTAATTAATAAGGAGAAAAACTAAACTAGTTCCACTGGCAAATAATTTTACTTCCACTGAAAAAATGTTTTGTTGTAAGTGAAATAATCTGCCAGTTAAATAAGGACTTTTTAAAATCAATATTAAAGAATTGTTTACTTATAACAAACTCGTATATCTTGCTGAATTTGTTATTTTTGTTCTATTTCAAGTGTAATAAAATATTTACACTAGAAACTAGGTCAGAAATACTTAAGGTTTTGTGTTTTTGCAGTGAGGAAGCTCCGTCTCTTGCATGCCGAACCCGCCAGCGGCCATTTTGTTCCTGTTTCTTTCTCATTGGTCAAGACTGTCCACATATTTTCTTTTTGTTGGCCCTGAAGCCATTTGTTCAGTTTAAAAGTTGAACGTTTTGACCTGAATTTTGTGGTCAGAGTACCAGAAGGAGCTGGAGGAGGTGATAAAGAATGAGACCAGCGGTGACTTCACCGCGGCGCTGCTGGCCATGCTCAACACCAAGAGAGACCAGAACACTGTGGTCGACATGGAGCTGGCCAAAAAGGACGCCAAGGTAGAAATTAAATTAAAAAAACGCAAATCTAGTCATTCAATTTTCTTTATTTTATTGTTTTGATTTGTGTACAAGTATGAAAAAACCAAAAGTTCTTGTGTTGAAGTTGAGATTTTAAGATTTAAGTATTTCTGCTTTTATCAGGCGACTAAATTGCCTCATTTTATCTTTTCTTGTCCAGATTTTGTTTGAAGCTGGTGAAGGCACCGGGAAAGCAAATGTGTCAACCTTCATAAACATCCTGACCACGCGCAGCAGCCCACAGCTTTCTAAAAGTGAGTCACAGAAATGTGTCAATTGTTGAGTTTCACTCCAAAGTGACGACATACCTGAACAAACAGGTGCAGTAGCACTGACAGGTGACCGGGTCACACCTGGGCACCAAACAGAAGACTGGCTGAGAAATATTCATTGATCTGATTAAATTTAGGATTCTGATATTTTCATGGAAAAAAGTCTAAATTCTGCTAAAAAGTTTGAACTATAGCTTTTTTAAAAGTTTGAATTCTGGGAAAATTGTTTCTGAGATCAAAGTTGAAATTCTGATATTCCCAAAAAATTATTATAATTCTAATTTATGAGGAAAAACTGAAATTTTGAGATTAAAATTAGAATTGTGAAAGTAGAGGTAGAATTTTTTTTTACATTTTCAGAAAAAAAATTAAAATTCTGAGGAAAAGCCAAAAGTTTTTAGATAAATTAGAATTTTGAGATTAGTGGTAGAATTCTAATATTAAAAAAATTTGGTCAATTCTGAGAAAAAGCCAAAAATTTTGAGATTAGATTAAATTGAACAGGATATTTTTAGTGGGCATAATCTTCTTCTATATAATAAGTGTAATCCAATTCAACATTTACTCTCAGGTTTTCAAGAAAAAAACACAAATATAAGTCAACGTCCAGCATGTATTCATGTTTTTCCTCATGGATACAATACCTTCTGCTTTACAGTAGAAATGTATTTAAAAGCAGTAACATATATCCAGTTCAGTCATTCAAACATGAAATGAAAGTTGTGTTTTTGTTTCCTGCCAGCGTTCCAGCATTATGCTGCCATCAGCGACCTGACGCTGCCTAAAGCCCTGCAGATGGAGCTGAAGGGAGACATCGAGGACTGCCTCATCGACATCGGTAGGAGGGCCTGTCACCAAAACACATAAATCTGGACCATAAAGAAACTCAAATTATCACCATAAACAACAGTACTGTCATTAGGTGGCCAATACCAACTAATAATAAGATTAGTAATGGCTTATTAATGCACTGAAATATGCAGAACTTCTTAATTTCTAAAGAAAATTTAACACTCCAACTCAAAATGTTAAATATTAAAAATCTTAGAATACTATGTCTCTCCAACAAATTGCTCCCTTTAGTGTGGCAGCACTTATAAATCCAATAATGTACACATTTACATCCTAATCAAATTTTCGACTTTTCAATCTCAGAATTTTTTTTTTTTTTACATTTCTGAGATAAATCTCAAATTTATTAGTTTTTATTCTCAAAAATGTTTGACTGCTGGAGCTCAAAAAACTTTTTTTTTAAATTTTGGTTTCAGACTCGTCAAAACTGAGCGTTTCTCAAAATGTTCTGAAATGAATTTAAAAAGTTTTCTTCTAGCAAATTTTTTTACTTTTCAAACTCAAATTTCTGCATTTTTTGTAGAAAATTCCTGGGATTAATCTTAAAATTTTCAGTTTTTTCGATAAAATGTTTGACCTCTGCAGCTCAAAAATGTTTCTAAAAATGTGAGGGTTTTTTTGGCAGAAATTTGCTATTTTTTCTTTTTCTGCAATGGCCCTGATCTGTTGTTTTACTCTTACAATTGGATCCCAAACTGAACAGAAAATTGCTTATTTTCTGTTTGGTTTAAGCCCAGCAGCATCCAGCTGGATTAAATGTTTCTCACATTTTCGTTCATCTTGGAAAAGGTTCTGGACGGGTTGAGCTGAACCCTGAAGCTCCACAGCTGGGAAACACAGAAACATCTGGACAGAGTTTTAATTTTCCGTTTCCTCTCTCTTGTCTAGTGAAATGCGCCTGGAACACACCGGCTTTCTTTGCTGAGAAACTCAATCGGGCCATGAAGGTGAGTGAACGTGTCTGCTACTCCTAATCCCACTAATAACATGGTTAAAATAGGGATTATTTTGGATTATTACAGCGACAGTGTTCATATTTTGCCAACTCCTCAGTTTGGAGTGATATAGAAAGCCGTTTTAACATAAAATCGGTTTTGTCTATAATTAAATTCCAGGTGTGTAGAAAATTGTTTTGTATGATGCCATATTAATGCCAGTGCAGATAGAAAAAGGAAGAGTACAATTCTGCCAAAAAAGCTCAAAGTTTTACATGATCTCAGGAATGTTCTAGAAAAAAAAGTTAAAAATTCTGATTGAAAAGTCAAATATTTGCTGGAAAATCTCAAATTTTGACTATAATCTCAGAAAATTGCTAGAAAAACCTGTGAAATTTCTGAGTTTGTAAAGATCAAAATGTGCTAGAAAAATTCAAATTTTGAGATTAATCTAAAATGGGAAATTTTTGAGGCTGAAAAGTTAAAAATTTGCTAGAAAAAAATTCAAAAATGTTTAACTTAATCGCAGAAATGTTGCAGGAAAAACAACGAAATTTCTGAATTTGAAAATTCTAAACTTTGTTGGAAAAAACAGACATTTTTAGGTTTATCTCAGACATTTTCTAGAAAAAAATAGGACAATAGAAAGTTGAAAATTTTAAATCTTTTGACAAGAAATTCACTTACAACATGATATATGTTGTATGTAAAATAATCTGCCAGTGAAACCACAACTTTAAAAAAAATCAATATTAAGAAATTATTGACTTAAAACAAGCCCCTATATCTTGCTCAAAAGTTGCTTTTTGAGCAAGATATTGTTTTGTCTTATTTAAAGTGCACTCAAATATTTGCACTAGAAACTAAACAAAAATATTTGGTAAGATTTTGCGTATTTGCTGTGTAGAAAGGACCTTTTGGCAAACTATATTTCTAAGATTGTTAACAGTTTTTTATGCAACATAGTTTTTGTTAGAGTAACCATACATAATAATTTAACTAAAGTTTGATATCATTTGGTCCATTTTCTGCCTCACCAGGGTCAGGGTACGAGGGATCACACTCTGATCCGGATCCTGGTGAGCCGCTCCGAGGTCGACCTGCAGAAGGTCGTAGAGGAGTACCGGGCAATGTTTGACAGAACCCTACATGAGGACATCATGGTAAAATACGTTTCCCAAACTGTTTCTATGTTTACGTTTCAAACCACATCCATAATGCTTCTGTTTTTGTTTTTCATCAGAATGACACCAAAGGACATTATCAGAAAGCCCTGCTGGCGTTGTGCGGACCGTACTGAAAACCTGAAGACCTGAAGACCTCGGCCTCTGGGGAAGCAAACAATCAGTCAAAATCATTCTCTAATAAAGCTTCTCTTTCCACTTCTGTCTATTTGTATTACTGCTGCTTGCAGAAAAAATGCAAGCAGAAAAAAATACAGGAAGAATGAAAAAGTTGTTTGTTCACTTGTTTCAGTTTGAGATTATATCTCTAAACTGTGTTTAAATGGAGACGTGTGTGATCCAACATGCCTGCAGGAAGGACATTTTATTGTTTATACTGAGATTAATTAACACAAATTCAATAAAAATAATGTTTTTATTCCAAACGGAAATTAAATGTTTTAAATGATATTATCTAAGGTTCTTCAGAGTTCACCAGAAACAGACAACCTTCACTTCCTTGACATAAATATGCTTTTTATTCACTACACATCAGATATTTGATGCTTTTTTTTGTATTGTTTTTTTCTGCAATTATTTAGAAGTTATGGATCCCATTTGATTGAAAAAACAAACAAAACTTGTATCCCAGCTCCACATCTTCACTAAGACTTAGCGGAGATGTGGAATAGTGAGTTAGCTGAGTTATAATTATGAGATAAAAGGCTTTACTTTCACTAGACTAGATAAAAAGTCGCAATAAATCTGTTGTACTAATGATTTAAAATTACTGTTTTTAAACTCAAAAGAATAGTTTTACACATTAAGCTAAAACCTGTGAAGGTAAACTGATTTTTTGAGTATTGTACAGCATAAAGAATAATTTAAGTGTGTAGATGTTATTTTTCACACAGAACTTTATTTACTGTCACTTTTTTTTACTCTTTTTGCACAGTAAAATGTATTAATTGAACAATCAATTGAAAAAATAAAGACAAAATTGAAAAAAAACAATTGCCAGGTTTTTGACACAAACAAAATATAAAACGTTATAAAAATGTAGCGTTTTAAGACAAATTAATAAATATATTAAAATACTAGAATTCTAGCACATAGCATCTGATTAGATACAGGAGATATTGCTCAGAGTGAGACCTCTCGCCTCGCTGCAGCAAACAGAAAGGGGCGGGGCTTGGCTCTGAAAGAAGAAACTACAAGTCAGGTAAGCAGTTATGCAACATCTGTTACATTTACATTCAGTTTGAATTCACCGTTTAAGGTGTGGTTCCAGTCCGGTTATTCTTTCCTACTTGAACTTTGGAACTTTCCTGCTAGTTTTTGTTCTCTGATGTTTAGAGAACATGTTCACTTCTGATTTCAGTTGAAGGTTTCATCTCTCTGCTGTTTGAAGGTTAATCTGGAGGATTATTAGATTCTTTAGAACTGGAATGATGAACAGCTGATGTTTGTTTTCTTCTCTGAACAAACTGCTTCATGATTTCATTTCCTAGAATCAAACTCTGGTCTCCACTATTAAACTCAGAAACAACAGTGTCTTGTTGCTTCTTTTAAATCTAAAATGTTCATGTTTATTATTATTATTACAAAATAGTAGTGTTGAAATGTGTTCAATTCAGTCAGATTATTAAATAGGTAATCTTTGATGAAGCTGATAATCCACTTGTAGTGTTTAATAATTAACTAAAATATTTCCTGTTGTTCCGATGTTATAGATTAACTGGTGGCTAAATTAACTGGTTGACGCCTATGCGCACCGCAGATGTTTCTAAAGTGTAAGTGGCTGTTTTGATGCCTGTTGAAAAATGCTACTTGTGGGACAAAACCGTTTTCAAAACTTTACTATAAAGCCCATTTGAAGCAAATATGTTTAATGTTACATGTGAAAAATATGTTTCAAAACAAGTTTCAACAGAGCAGCGTTCAGTGTGCTTTGAAAATCCATGTTACTCATTGGATCAGAACCAGATCAATGAGTAACATGACAATCCCATTCAGGTTCACCAGAATAAATTCATTTCCTCTTGTGAATAGCAACAATGTAAACCAAAGTGGAAGGTTTCTGCTTTTTGTAACCAGCACTAATCAGAAAAACATAGGAATTGACTCTCAAGTTCCTGTAATGTGAATTGCTCAACATTTGTAGCCTAGAGTGTGTTTTTATCCCAGATCCTGCAACCAAACTGTTTCTGAACTGTCTTCTTTTTTAGCGACACTACCCACAGGAAACAATGAGGTTGGTGTCATCATATTTAATAAAATTTAAATCACATACCCGATGGTGTTGCTGTGGTGTTTACGTGTCCAAATAGAGAGGAATATCAAGTAATGTCGATAAGTTATACTGCAATAAAATATCTAAATGATATAAAGTTAACAGCCAGTGTTGTAGTTGCTGGTGAATCCAAATTGACAAGCCAAAGTTCTAATAATAAAAGTTCCTACATTACTGTCAGATACCACCAACAGATTATGAGCCATATCTGCAGTACTTGTCTGTTTGTTCTCTACTGGGAAACAGTTTGCAGGCTGGAAATAAACTTAAAAACAAAATGAGCCGCATCAAGACCTGAATTAACTAGTGACAGTCAAACGAGGTCCTCACTGCAGATGTTTGTAAAACATTAGGTGGCTGTGTCGATTCCTGATCAAAACACAACAAACTTAAATAAACGGATTAGAAAACGTCTCTTTCTCTATGATCTCTTCAAAACAATAATTCTTTGCACGTGAAGAAATATTTAAGAATATATTGAAATATCACCAAAATATTCCACACAAGTGAATATAATTTTTTTAGACAATAAAATAAACAGGTCCAAAATGTGAATTAGACTAAATCTCTAGCGGAACTCGTACCAACAGTCGCTGAGTTCCAAGAGCGATGTTTTATCCACTAAACTATATTGACTAACGAAAATTCAATAATTTTACCTGCTATTGACTCTGATCTAACAGACAACTCGCGTTCTAAGAGGCAAACTTGGATTAACTGGTGACATTTTCAGAATCAGTTTGAATGAAGATTTTAACCCGTTTCTGATGTAAAAGTATATAAGATAATAGTTTCTTTCAGCATTGTCTCTTACAGTTGAGTATTAGGGTCACTTGAAGAAAAGAATAACCAGATCAAAACCAGATCTGGATGTTTAGTTAAATTATGAGAAAAAATATTAACAATAGAGAAGAAATGACACATAGATCTGTGGCAGACATGTCTTTGGTAAATGAACGAGGAAATTATACAATCTTACAGAAACACTGTTTAAAATTTTTTTGTTATTGTTTCTGTGGAATTGAAATATCGTACAATATGAGGGAGATGTGAAAAACAACACAGCCAGTCCATCTTTTTAAATGTTAATTTTTAATCCCATGGCTCTTCAACATTTATGTCGGCATTCAGGGATTAATCTTTGCTTTGAGATCTGTTTATGGCATCTTGAGAGCTATTTCAATCTTTCTTTGACGAGTTTCAACCTCTGAAGCAAATCAGGACAAGTTGTGAGTAATTTACATGTTCAAGTGATTTTGCAGATTAATGTAAAAATAAACAAACAAACAAATAAAGCAACATAGCATGTTAGACCAATAAAAGTCTTTCTAATTAGTTATTCCCGAGATCTTAAGAGGTGTTTTACGGAATCGGGCAGTACTTTTACAAAAATTTTTAGTTTTTTAAACTTATCGCCTTGTTTACTTCCTGGTTTGGTAAAGAGGTCCTAAAAAGCCACGCCCACACAAACATCTCTCATTGCCAGGTTCCGCCACCAGTTAATCTATAACACCGTTTGGATTAGTGAACGTAAACGTTGCTCCATGTCTCCATCTAGTGGACTGATAGTAGAAGTGCAGCAGCTGATGGCAGCTTCCTCTGCCTCTCTGCTGTCTGACTGCATTCACCTGACACTGATATGAAGCAGAGAAGAAGAGCCAATCAGAGGAGGAGCAGCTGATCTTTTTCCAGCACTAATGATGTAAAGGATGATCAGAGTTGATGTGCAGATGAATGATGTGTGTTTCCTCTGCAGGTGAAGGTAGAAAGTGTGTGTGAGCTGATGTGGATTCAGCAGCATGGATCAGTGTGAGGACAGAGAGGAGGGAGTCCCTCCCTCTAAAACCACTCTGTGTGGGGAAGATG
>CAEGAD010042230.1:0-13240 GCA_903067055.1 Poeciliopsis paucimaculata | reverse complement strand
TACTGGAGTCTACAGAGTAAACACAGGAAGGTTAACTTTACATGAGTAGTTATTAGTTGCTTTTGACTGGTGTAATTTTAGATAATGTCACAGCTAAAATTGACACTGTGTCACTATTGGCTGTAATTTAAAAAAAATGAAAAAAATCTAAATCAAAATTTAGGCGAATCTGGATAATTTCCCATATGAAACAAAGAGCGCAGTGCGGGAGCCAGAGTGGAACACAACTTCCGAAGGACCTAATCTGTACCATGGACATTTGTCCATAACACTTTGAGCCATTTATATCAGCAGAGCTAACAGAGGTTCTAACAGGTGATGTTAAAGGTGCTGGACGCTCTGATATGCGAACAGAAGCTATACTGCGGTACTGACATCACTGGTCCGACCAGACCCAAGGAGGTCCGGTATCGCTGTTACCAACGCACTGAACTTTAAACAGCACAGATGTTGCCGAACCAGGCACAGCCCTACAGACAATGGGAGAAACCTGAAAGACAAACAGCGGTAATGGAGCTATTACTACGTATGCTAATAGAGCTAGAACACTGGAACAGAATATGAAACCAGAACCAACACTGAAAGAACAACAATTGGACACAGAGCTTTACTTAAAGGACCACACATTCCAACCAGAGGAAAATGTCATTCATGGTTTTATTTACGAAGCTATAACATAGTAATTGTATTGTACAAATGCGATAATTTCATCCATCCAGAAGGTGGCGGTAGTATGCTAAGTGCACCCATAAAGAAGGCTAGTACAGTGGCAAAAAGGAAGTGGTCAGGTTTAGCTTCATGCTTGGTCTAAAACATGGAGACATACTGAGGCTGCTGCACATTGTGGTTAAAATCATTAATGTTATGTGCACTCTGAGTAGGAAAACAGAACAGGCTGAGTTCGAAACAGAATGGGACTGTTCAGAAGGAACAGTTCGATCCTCTAGAGTTAGGAACCACAAAGGTGAAGTTGGTTTCCAGTTGCCTTCAGTCTCAGGAAACGGCTAGATGGCGATTCCACCTAATTTTCAATACATTGAGTGCCTTTATTATGTTCTACTTTAAAAATCAACATACTTAGACATTTCAAACTTGGACTAGATTATTCTATACCAGCGGTCCCCAACCCTCGGGCTGCGAACCGGTACCGGTCCGTAGACCAATTGGTACCAGGCCCAGAGGAGCTTTTATTTTGAAAATCTTTTAACCGGATTCTCTCTGTTACGTCTTGCGCGCCAACATTGAGCCCACAACCAGTAAAAGGAGTAAGAAACAGATCAGATATCTTTGAAAAGTTTTTTTGTGAAAGGGAAAAGGCCCAGAGAAGAAACAAGAGAATGAATATATCCCGGTAGGTTGATTCCCACATTCCAAGCTGCTCTGCATGATATGGTGACCGGCTCGTTAATGAGGCAATAAAGTTTCAAACTGCTTCGCCACGTGTGCATAAGCACAAGTACCCTGTGCATAAGCAACACTTCTGGTGTCACTTTCTCTTATCACTCCCAGATGGGACCATCTCATTGCAGAGAAACAAGTTCAGGGCTCCATTAGTTGTTATCGTGAGTTAAAATTTTCATGAAAGTAAAATGTTTGTTTTTGTGGTGCATTTATATCTTATTTTGAAGGCCTATGTGAACATTACCACAGCGACCAGAGTCAGAGAGTGTTAGGGCAGTGGTCGAGATGAGATGAGAGGAGTGGAGCTTGTGAGTCTTAAGTCTGGTTCACACAGCACGATTTAAGGATTGTCGGTTTCCAAACTTCTGTGACCACACATAATCCGATTCCACTCATGAACATCTCGATTCCAGAACATGTTGATGTTCTGGAATGGGGGTTCCAGTAAAACTCCCAACATACCATATGTGTAATTAGAATAATTAAACATGGATGACTTTGTAAAAGCAGTAGTGATAGTTTGTGGACTCATTTTAACCAATAAAAGGCGTAACAAAAAAAAAAGCTGGTGGGAGCAGCCGCTGTTTTTGCTGCACTATGATTTGGAGGTGAGTTGTTTTTTTTGTAGTTAACATTTTTAACTGAATAAACATAACCACATATAATAAACATCTAAAAATATATTTTACATATAGTAATAAATGTTTCCACATATCACCTTTGATGTCCACCGGACTCTTGGTTCCGCCATGTCAAATGTTTGGGATTCCCCTCCGTTCTTACGCCACTGCACCTTCTGATTGGCTACCTGTCACATTCAACAGGCTGCGTTGTCTCTCGCAGTCAGGAAAACCCCACAGGCTGCGATAACCAGGCCAAGACAATGTTGACAACACAACACCAAGTAACACATCACACACTGCAGGACGTTGTAAGATTGTTGTAAAAGGAAAATCAGGGCAAAAAAAACAAAAACAAAAAAACAGGTTTTAGCAGGAACACCAACAGGCAGAAGCATTATCTGATGGTTTACCTCCTTGTCCCCAATAGGGCCGCAGCAAAATTGCCAAGTCTTTACCAGTCCACGGTCATAAAAAGGTTGGGGACCTCTGTTCTACACTATTAGCTGGATATTTCAGACCTAGCTTATGATTTGTGAAGCTTTTAGTTGATTTGTGAACTAAAAGATAATGAGAGATTTAAGAACTTTTTGCATCTGGAAAACATAAAAAAATGATCTCCTATCACACTTGAATTATTTGTTGTTATTTTAACTTTGAGCTTTCTGATTTACTCCTTTTTTTGTCTTCATAGTAGCTAGAGCTGTCCTGCTTAGCTGTTGTGACTTTCTAGAGGGAGGCATCAGCTGAGATAATGCTACCAAAAGCCTTTCAAATACAGATTATCTTTATTGTCATGCAACAAAACATCAGAGATGAATAATCTAGCCCAGGTTTGAAATGTCTAAGCATGTTAGCTTTTAAAGTAGAACAGATTAGACACTCAAGGTAGTGAAAATTAGTAGGAATCAGAGGTGGGAACAAGTCAGTGTTTTGCAAGTCTCAAGTAAGTCTCAAGTCTTTATCCTCAAGTCCTGAGTCAAGTCTCTGTTATTCCTGATTTCTTGGTTCATGTGAAGTTGTCAACAACTACATTTTGAATAATGTAAACTTTGTATTAAAAGCGTCATGATTTATCGAATGACACTTTGACAATAGTCATAAATATTCATGAAGACTTACTCATGTTCATGACAGGTGTTATGTCATGTTTATGACAGTGTCATGACAGTCTTATTCACAACTCATCAAATAAAGTGTTACCAATTTTTAAAAAAAATAAATGCCTTAATTGATTATTCAAAATATAAAACATTGGTTAATACAGAAGTGTTAACATTTTTAAATTGTGTGCATCCCTAACATTTACATTTTTTGTAACTCACCTGTAACAATATTAACTCACTTTTTAAGTTAATTTGGAAAAAAATAATAATCTGAAATTTTCACTTTTATAAGTGTCACACTTATAGAATGTGTATACTCTTGTTTTTAGTTTATGTATTCATAAACTTCAATATTGAAGTTAATATTTTTGAATGTAATATTAAAAAAAATATTGAATATTTCATTGAATATTATATTTAGTGGTATGGAATGCCTACTGTTACTCTAACATGACCTGACTCTGGGTCTTTCAGTGAACAGTAACATTTAGTTTGAATATTGCTCACAGAACTATTTTTTGTACAATGAACCACTCAGGAAAATGCTTTTTTTTTTCTTCTTATTTTTGATTAAGTTATGTAATGATAAATCTACAGCTGGGTGGAATATCAAACTTGTTCAACAAAAGTCTATTGTATGTGATCCTGCATATTCTGCTTTTATATTATTGATCCAACCAAAACTAGGTTTTTCACGGTTCCTAACACACCTGTAAGTTATAGAATAGAATAGAATTCAACTTTATTGTCATTGCACTGTCACAAGTACAAGCAACAAAATGTAGTTTGCATCTATCCAGAAGTGCTATACAGGATATAAATATTATAAACAGGTGTACAAAGATAAGGTGTATAAACAGAGAGTAATTGTAACGTGCTATAAAATATTTGTATAAATATAAATATGAGAGCTATGTACATATTATACAGATTATACAGGATATACAGGAATATTAGGAATGGATTGTATATGTATTGTTTTATAATACAAAATAAATAATTTACAAATCATATAAAGATTGTATACAGAGCATGTATGTGTGTGAGGGGAACAGTCCAGAGATGGTGGGGTACAGTCCTTATAGTTTGTGTCAGGAGGCGTTCAGGAACATGACGGCTGTGGGAAAGAAGCTGTTCCGGTGCCTGGTGGTTCTGGTCCGTAGGCTTCTGTAACGCCTCCCAGAGGGCAGGAGGGAGAAGAGTGTGTGTGCAGGGTGAGTGAAGTCCTTGGTGAGTTTCCCGGCCCTTTTCAGACACCGCTTCCTGTAGATGTCCTTGATGGCAGGGAGCAGTGCCCCAGCGATGTGCTGGGCAGTTTTCACCACCCTCTGCAGCGCCTTACGGTCAGAGACAGAGCAGTTCCCGTACCAAACTCTAATGCAGTTGGTGAGGATGCTCTCAATGGTGCAGTGGTAAAAGTTGGTGAGGATCTCTGAGGACAGGTGGTTCTTCCTCAAGGTCCTCATGAAAAAGAGGCACCGGTGCGCCTTCTTGACGAGTTTGGAGCAGTTGGTCATCCAGGTCAGGTCCTCGGAGATGTGGACTCCCAGGAACTTAAAGCTGTTTACAAGCTTAACCTCTATTCCCTTGATGTGGATGGGTGGGTGTAGGTTAGCGTTCCTCCTGAAGTCCACGATGAGCTCCTTGGTCTTCTCGGTGTTCAGCTGCAGGTTGTTTTTGTCGCACCATTCAGCCAGACGGTTCACCTCCTCCCTGTAGGCGGCCTCATCGTTGTCTTTGATGAGGCCTATCACCGTGGTGTCATCTGCAAACTTGATGACATGAAGAGCCATGGACAGATCTGCAGTCGTGGGTGAAGAGGGAGTAGAGGAAGGGACTCATCACACAGCCTTGTGGCACTCTAGTGTTTATGATGATGGTGGATGAGAAGTGATTGTCCAGCCGGACGTGTTGGGGTCGACTGGTCAGGAAGTGGAGCAACCAGTTGCACGAGTGAACTGATGCCGAGGTCTGTGAGTTTGGTAACGAGTTGTGATGGAATGACAGTGTTAAATGCTGAACTAAAGTCTAAGAACAGCATTCTGGCGTAAGTGTTCTTGCTGTCCAGGTGAGAAAAGATAGAGTGCAGCACTATGGAGACTGCATCCTCTGTGCTCCTGTTCTGCCTGTATGCAAATTGGTGGGGGTCCAGTGAGGGGGGGAGACAGGATCTGAGGTGTGCTAGGACCAGCCGCTCCAAGCACTTGGTGATGATGGGGGTAAGGGCTACCAGACGATAGTCATTGAGTGTGGTTGGGTTGGAATTCTTGGGAATTGGGACGATGGAGGTAGATTTGAAGCAGGTCGGTACCACGGCACGTGCCAGGGACATGTTGAAAATGTCCGTCAGCACTTCTGCCAGCTCCCCAGAGCACGCTCTGAGGACACGTCCAGGTATGCCATCAGGACCCGTAGCCTTGTGGGATTTAAACCTGCTCAGAGCCGCTTCTACATCAGTGGAGAGCAGAGTCGGTGGCTGTTGATCTGGGGTGGTGGCTGTCTTGATTGCAGTTGTAGTGTTCCCTCTCTCAAAACGAGCATAGAAGGAAGGAGCCATCATAGGAGGTGGGGGAGGTGTTGGAGTTCTTGTAATCTGTGAGAATCTGAAGGCCTTGCCACATACGTCAGGGGTTGGAGTTGGAAAAGTGATCCTCCACTTTTCTTTTGTAGAGGTGTTTGGCCTTCTTGATTCCCCTCTTCAGCTCAGCCCTGTCTGCACTGTAGGTCTGTGCATCCCCTGACCTGAAGGCGATATTGCAGGCTTTCAGCAGGAGATGAACATCTCTGTTCATCCAGGGTTTCTGGTTGGGGTACATGGTGATGCGTTTGTGGATGGTGACACAGTCTAGGTGGTAGAGATGTGGTCCAGTACAGATGAGGCGTACTGATCCAAGTCGGTGTGGTGGAAAGTATTCCAATCTGTATTCCTGAACTGGTCCTGGAGCACAGCATCCAAGCCCCCTGGCCACACCTTTACTGTCCTCACAGTGGGTTTCACACGTTGGATGAGTGGTGAGTACCGAGGTGTGAGGAACAGGGAGAGATGGTCTGATTGTCCGATGTGGGGGAGGGTGTCGCGTTGTAAGCTCCAGCCAGATTGGAGTAGACAGGGTCCAGGGTCTTGTCTCCTCTGTTGTGGCAGTAGACGTGTTGGTGAAATCTGGGGAGGACTGTCCTCAAGTTGGAGTGGTTGAAGTCGCCCGCAACAATAAAAGCAGCCTCGGGGTATTTAGTTTGGTGTTTGCTAATGGCCACATAGAGTTCTTTCATGGCTAGCTTGGCATTAGCATCCGGGGGGGTGTACACAGCAGTGAGGATAATCGAAGTGAATTCCCTTGGGAGGTAATAAGGTCTGCATTTGATCATTAAAAACTCCACATTCTGTGAGCAGTGACTCTCGGTAGCAGCAGAGTCTGTGCACCAAGCTTTAATATAAATGCACAAACCTCCGCCTCTGGTCTTACCGGAGTTAACTGCTATCCTGTTGGCTCTGTGTGTATGGCATGCAGTTAACTGGATAGCATTGTCCGGGCAGCTGTTGTTTAGCCATGTTTCGGTGAAAAACATGACATTTGAATCCATAATCCGTCTGTCACTCGTGATAGATAGTCGTAACTCGTCCATTTTATTGGCCAGAGAACGGACATTGGCGAGGAAAATGCTGGGTAAAGGGAGCCGGTGTGGTGTTAGCTGTAGCCTAGCTCGCACCCCTCCACGCTTACCCCGCCTTTGTTTACGTTCTCGTCGCCACCTACGTGCACTTCTGCCCGGTCAGGAGAAGTGGGCTGCCTCCGGGGTTCTGGAGATCTCTGGGATGAGTTTGAGATCGGCGATAAAAGTGTCAGAATTGTAGCTCCAAAGGTCCAAAAGTTCTTGCCTGCTATAGTGCAGCAACACAGTGCAGTTTTGGAAAAAAAGCCAGGTGAGAAATAGATAAAAAACCGCTAAATAGCAGGTCCTGGAGAGACACTGAGCCTCGCGTTGTTCATGCGCCGCCATCTTGGAAAAGGTCTTTCCAAGTTATGTTTTACCGGATAAGATAGGTCATTGTTTGAATATTCTTTCTCCAATCATACTTCTTCATGGCATACTTCTATAGCTGAACAATACCTACAGACTTCTAAAATTGGGTTAAACTGTTTGGCCCATTGTACTTGCAACACCAACATGTATTTACATCTCCACTTGAAGGAGTACATGTTGGAATACATGTTTTTTTTTTTTAGCCTCAGATGAGTGTTTCAAGGGAATATTTAATCACAAAGCTCAGATCAGGAGGCAATTTCAGAAGAGTCATCAACTTAATATGCCATGGACATGTGACTACGGTACTAAAATCACCAATATTTCACATGTGCAAATGAGTGGAACTTCGTCACACGGTAGCACAACTGATGTGTTTTATGTAAAGTGCAGAAACATTTCTCTTAAAATGTGTACAGTGGTGGCTGTGTGTACATTCCACCACACAATCGACAGACATACAATGTTGACGATGTACCATCATATTTACCCTGAAAATTGCACTTGATATTTCCACTTCATGATGTACACTTGGTTACTTCCGTAAGGTGAGCTAGGTGTGGCTAAGCACTGGATGGTAAATGGCACTGTATTTTTTCCATTTGTATGTCTTGTAACAGTTAAACATTTTTGGCATTAATGCCTGTTTTATACTTAACCAAATCTAATTATTTCTCAAGATATTAACACTCAGTGGTTTTGGTCAGGTCCAAGAGCTGATAAACGGACCTAGGTGGTGCACAGAAGGGAAAATGCGTGAACTACATCAGAAAGATAGTAAGAAAGGCCAGTACTCCATAGTTGATTTGAATTTGCATGGCTTCCAGCAACTTCTTATGAAAACCTCTTCTAGGCCCAAGGAGAGAGGGATGATAGGGCAACACGGACACACAGTTTCTGTCAGTTCTTCATAGTTCCCTACAGTTTCCCATTCTGACAAAAAATACCTGCTGATAGCCCCTCTAGGCAGCACTAGGTGTCAATAGCTTTCCAAAATTCCACTTTTCATGTAGTGTGCAGCTACAAGGAAGAGCTGTGTCTTGAAGGCAGTGCTACGTCAAATTGGGCATTTTGGACAGCTGAATGGTTGCCGTGGAGATTAAAGGATTTGTCAAACATGCATGAAAGAATCAAGGCAACACTCCAAGTCTATTTTTGATGAGGGAATAACATAATTTAAAGCAAAAAAGTTTATTCTACATTATATTTCCCTTTTGACACAGAACTATACCTTTTTCTTTGAAAATAAACAAGCTAAATATATAATCTTGAATGAAGTCCAGTTTATATGTAGTTATAGACACTCTTGCTGTGCTAAAATTGTTTACAGTTATTGCAAATTGAAGCTATTTTTTGATAGTATTAAATACATATAAAAGTAGCCTCTCATACTTGCATTGACAATGAGTAAGAGCCAATTACTTGAAGAGGTTAAAATTACCTGTGCACAGTGCAATGGCATTAAAGATTAGACCTGGATGGAGATTTATGTATTTTTCTACCCTTTTTAAAAAATAACAAAGCAAAACAAAACTAAAAAACAGCTGTTCCTGTAAGTCAATGTTTATCTGAATTAATATCCGACAAGATGACTGAGGCAACTTTAGTGGAATCTGGAAAGTTGCTATATCTTCGTAAATGTGCCAAGCTGAGATAGTCAGCAGTCTGAAAACATTGGCTGCCATTGAATCTTTATTTCATTTGAAATTATTTTAGCTGTTGAAGGCAATAAAGCTTATATCCACCCTGGCAAGCACTGCTTTGCTCTTTGTAACTGTGTGCTGATATTGCACAAATGTGGTATAATAAAACTATTTCTGAATAAAAAAGTCAATGTTTACTGGTTTATAGCACCATAAGACATTTTGCCATATTGCATGGGCCTTTTGTGTATTTCTTCTATTTTCTCACTGCTGAAAATAGAATATATAGTCCATATATTTGAGTTTTTCTTTACTTGCATTTTACACCAGCTACAATTAAATTATTATAAGTAATCAAATTTCTTATTGTAAATACATTTTTAAACTGTGCCAGCGGTCTGCTGCAGCTGATTGTGGAATGAATGGTAAAAGTTGTTCTGTAAACATTACAGTAACGATAGTTTTAGCAGAGCTTTAGTTCTGCCTTCAGCATTTATAAACCAGATACTGTTTAGCATGTTTTAAATATTCCTTCATAGGTTTGTGAGAAAAGAAGAGAAGAAAACTGGTAAAACAAAGTAAGCTCACATTGCATGAGTAAAATGACTCTTTATTAGTCAACAACCTCATAAAACAAGTTTCAGTGGTTTGTTTGTATCAGTTCAAAAGATTTAATCCTGCAAACACAACAACTTGGTGTTTTACGCTTTCCATGTGACACAGAGGACATTTCTTCCTCCCTGCCTCCCTAATAACCTTAGCTGTAGCTGTCCAGTCATCTTGGATCGCCTCCTGATCACAAGGAGCCTCTCTCAACTGCTGCCTAAAAACCCCACACCACTCTTCTTTTATCAATTTCCACCATGTGGTTCTCTTTTCTGCCTTTGTTCTCTTCATTTTCCTTACCATCAACTTTATCCTACAGACCACCATCATAAGCTCTCTGCTGGCCATGTGTGTGGGGGAGGGAGAAAATGTCTCCTTCCATTTAAACGGGTTAGCCAATCGGTGGGAGTGTATGGGGTCACACACAAAACTAATGAAGTTGCTAATAAGCAAGAACACACAGAACAAAGCAGGTTTGAAATGCTATAGCTGACCACTGTAGTGATTGTCACATATTAATGAACCTGTCCATCTTTTACTAGCTTTCAAGACAATCTGCATTGTTGTTGTGTTTTTTAATTTTTTTTTAATTTTGCAATATTTTGTTTAGAGTAAAGTTACACTGGAAGCCCAAGAAGCTGTTTGCTGTTTCACCGATTCATTATGTTTCTTGGAGAAAAGGCCAAAATAAAGAGTTGGTCTGTTTCTTCTTACTAGTTGTGTGGACTAAGTGTACACATGCATGAATAAATCAATCACATTTTATTTGTATAACATCTTTCAGCAACAAGGCATTTTGAAGTGTTTTGCATCATAAAAATACAAAAATATAAGGTCATAGAATACAAAGTCAACATTAGAGTTTACATATTAGATTATTGATTAATGTGTCATGATTTGGTTTTAAGAGCAACTCTAAATAGCTGAGTTTTTAGTCTAGATTTAAAGGTACAGTTTTGCAGTTTTCTGGAAGTTTGTTCCAAATTTGTGGTGCATAGAAGCTGATCACTGCTGTTCTAGTTCTGGGGTTGCAGAGCAGAACCAGAAGAGCCTTCCAGACTTTCCAGAGGTCTGGAAGGTTTATCCAACAACAGCACATTTTAATGTATTGTGGTGCTGAGCCGTTCAGTGATATATAAACTAGCAACAGTATTTTAAACTCCATTCTCTAAGCTACAAGGAGCCACTGTAGTGACTTTAAAACTGGTATAATATGTTCTATTATTCTGGTTTTAGTGAGAACGCGAGCAGCAGTGTTCTGTATCAGCTGCAGTTGTTTGAGTTTTTAGGTAGACTTGTGAAGACACTGTTGCAATAATCAATGAAACTAAAGATAAACACATGGATGAGTTTTTCTAGATCTGGCTGAGACATTAATCCTCTAATCCTGGAAATGTTCTTCAGGTGATAACTGTCTTTATGTGGCTCTGAAGGTTCAGGTCAGAGTCCATCACTTCTCCCAGATTTTGGGTCTGATCTCTTGTTTCTAGCAGTAATAACTGATGCTGTGTGCTGACTCAAGATCACTCCTCTTTAGGTCCAAAGATGATAACTTCAGTTTTGTTTTTGTTCAGGTGGAGAAAGTTTTGGCACATTCAAACATTTATCTATCCTAAGAATCTGTTCAGTGATTTGATGGGTTCTGAGTCATCTGGTATACGTGTGTTGTTTGTAATCTAACAGGTAAAAATGGTGCACAAAATCCGTGTAGGACGGCAAAGTCCTAGCGCAAAATTTCGTGTAAAGGTGTACTGAGCCTGGTGCTGCAAGGTTTGAGACCTTGTCCTGTTGTGGGCAGCGGGGCCCGACTAATACCCGTGGTAAAACGGATGGCAGAGACCGGCGAAAACAGGCGCTTAAATTCCGTGACAAAAAGGGTGAATGTGTGTGTGATTGGAGGTATAAATACCATTTGGTATTTTATCTCATATAAAACAGAAGGATAGTAAGCAGCAAACCTCTTGTGGATGCACAGGCAAGAACCCCCCACTCGAAAGAGTTGAAGTGGGAGTTACCAAAACAGGTTGTTTTAATTGCTGGCCAACTGAATCAGATCCCCAGTTTTTAGGACTCCCTAGGCGTCAACAAACTGGACCAAATTTAATAAAAAAAAATTTTTTAAAATAAGGAAAGGGATAAGTAAAAATAAGCCAATAGACAGACTAAAATCAAATGACTGGAAGTATGTCAAAGATCAGGAACCACACAAAGTAAAACATTTAGATAAATGGATAACAAACTATAATTTTGATGGCCGTCTAAATTAATGTTTTGATTGTTTATTCTATGTTGCATGATTTTGTGTTTTTGTGTTTGTTATGATGTAAAGCACTTTGAAATGCCTTGCTGCTGAAATGTGCTATACAAATAAAATTTGATTGATTGATTGATTGATTGTAATGCTCAATAAATGCTTTAGGGACAGGAGGTATGTGATTTAGAAACAGTGTTGAAATGCCCATCTCCATTTGACATTTGCAGCCCAATATTCTCTAATGTGTGTTTGTGGGGATGAATTTAATGTGGATCTGCTGTTCTATGTTGGTAATAATCTGTGGCATGATTAAGGTCCCTTATACCCTTACTTGTATTCTGTCTCTGGTCTTTTCACTGTCAGAGACATTAATCCTCTTTCCATCGCAAATGCTCAGCTACTGTTTGTTCTGTTTCTCCTGAGCTTCTATTCTGCTCAGAACCAAACTTCTGGGAAGCTGGCCATAAAACCCAACCAGCATTTCTCCCTTAACAACACCATCAGCTCCCTTTGCTCTGATTAATCCTGTCAATTCATCATCTTTTTTTTCTTTTGCACTTTTTCTCATACAATACGAAAAACATACAGCTCTATTGTTGTCTAGTTGTACATCAGTGATTCCAGGTTTGTGAGTATGTTTGTATGCAAGGGACCCTCACTGATTTTTACCTGTGGTGCTTCAATTAATCATTCATAATGGGATTTGTGTCTTTAATTAAGCCTGCCCTCCTCCGATGCTGTTCTCACAGATGAGTCTCTCTGATGGTTTCAAAAAAGGCAGAAAATCTTTTCTCTCATTCCCTGCCACCTTCCCTCTCTCGGGTTCGATCTATTCTGCAGCTGACAAGTTGTTTATGAGTGAAAGTAAAAGTGCGATTTCTCTGACATATACCTGGCATCAGAAGCCATACAAACACACACTCACGTGTACATGCACACACAGGAGGTAGATCTTCATCTTGTCTGTGTAACTGATAGTAGGGATCAGAAGTCAATGACCAACACTTGACCTTTTTTGATACCCTAGATGATTGATCACAGAATAGATAGATCAGTGTCAGCCTCACACACAGTTACAGACTTGGTCGTTTTAGGTGATGTTAAATGGTTAGTCAAATGAAAAAGCTGCAATGCTCACTTTGAGGTCTGCTGGCTCCTTTTTCCTTTCTCTGGAAATTCTCTACCATTTCACACCTGTATGGTTTAAGCAACAGACACATTGCCTTTCAAAAGTATTCATGTCTTAAGCGTTTACATGTAGGCCTGTCACGATACCAAATTTTCCTGAGCGATAAATTGTCTCAAAAATTATTGCGATAAACGATAATATTGTTTGAAGACCTTTTTACACTGATTTAATGGAAATGATGTAAAAATGCATGCCAAAGATAGATACACTTTATTTTCAAAAGAAAACCTAACACTGGAACTGATAAACAAAACAACCAAAAACAAAAATAAGATGGATTCTCAGTCTCTATCAACAAAAAACATACTTGGATAAAAACTGAACAACATAAAGCCAAAGTGGAAATAAATACTGCATTCAACCAAAAGAGTGCAGATTATGAAGTCTGTACACCATAT
>CAEGAD010042222.1:0-11101 GCA_903067055.1 Poeciliopsis paucimaculata | reverse complement strand
TTATTCAGCCTGTTGTTGCCTCTATTCTATTTTTATTGCCTTTCAAGATGACATGTCTGTTCTTGGTGTTGGATTTTATCTAATAAATTTCCCCCAAAATGCGACTTATACTCTGGTGCGACTTATAGTCCGGAAAATACTGTAATCAGTTAAAAAAAATTTGGGAAATTCTGCAAATTTTTCATTTAACAACTTATGCTTATTTTATAACATATTAGAAATACAAAAAAATACAAATAAATGATTCAAATCCTTTTGAATCCTTTGAAAAGGATTTGAAATTATTCAAATATTAGCATGGCTTGTTGTTTTTTCACTAAATGGCCTTATTTAAAAGTCTATATACGCTTATTAGCGATTAATCGATTACAAAATTACTCGACAATTATTTCAATAATCAATTAATCATGATTAATCGTTACAGTTTCAACTATTCTATTACAATATGCGAATAGATTGTGCTGTTTAGAGTTTTTAGTTACTGCAATTTCTGGTGATTGTTACTTCTAAAACCTCTTAGTTATTGTTGGATCATTTTTAATGTTTGTAAGGCTATTTTTTAAAACATTTTAATAATTTAAGTTAAAAACTGTGAATTTCTTCTGTTGGTGCAGAACTGTTGGCAGGGATTAATTTAGATATTCATAAGCTACATGGATTTTTGTGAGCTTTTACTAGTTTTGGAAATCTGTCATCATGTAGATTAGAGTTGCTTAGTTTGTCACTGTTTAAATAAATAAATGGCTTATTCTTGACTAAACTTGACAATATTTTTAGCAACTGTTAAAATAGTGATTTGTAATTGTGAGGAAGTGAAACGAGGAGTCTTTATTTTGTGTGGATGAAGGACAAAGTCTCCTGGGAAGCCTTCAAATCCTCTCAGGAATGTGTGTGAGTGAGCTGGGGGGTTGACTTGTTACCACATTGTACAAAGAATGCAGATATTTGTCTGCAACTGTGTCTTCTTGGTTACATGTTGAGCTTTTTCTTTCCTCAATTTAGTATTTTTTATTGTTTTCTCAAAACTTTCCTTGTTTTTCCTTCTTGTATCAGAACAACAGCAAACTAGTTTTCTTTTATTTCTTTTATTTATTCAGCACTTTGCTTTTTTAACCGTCTCTTAAAATGGAAAAATAATTTTACAGTGAAAGTTTTTTTTATATTCTTCTATTCTTTTTATTTGCTTATACAAATAAAAATTGTATTTAAAATAATCCATCCTCTTTAGTTTAAAAAGAAAACTATGTTGATGCAATCCTCTAACCAGTCTGCCCCAGACAGTTTGACTGGTTATACTGGGGTAGCGCTGCCTGTACCAGTGCTTCCACTCAGTCTGGAAAAGTTTATAAAGTTTCTTAAATATTTAATTAAAATAATTTGAATGGCTGGATAAGAATCAGACATTTAGTGCATATTTCATCCATCTATTTATTCATTCATTTTTTATTCATTCATGTATTTATAATTTCATCTGTGCTTTTATTCATCCATATATTTATTCTTCTGTTCATTCATTCATTCATTCACCAATATATGCATATGTTAATATATTTGTTCAATTCTTCATGTATTTATCATCTGTGCATTCATTTATCTGTGAAATCATTCATTCATTCATCTATGGATTTATTCATTCACCTATGTATTCACTTTTCATTCACTTATTCATTCACTCGTCTATGCATTTATTTAATCATTCATCCATGTATTCCTTCATGCATTTATTAATTTATCTATGCATTTATTCATTCACTCAACTGTCTGTTTCTGTCTCATTCATTCATTCATTCAGTCATTCATTCAGTCATTCATTCATATCCTCCCCCCTTTACCAACTGATTTTGCACATCTCTTAGTGTAAAACTAAAGGAGTTTGGCCTCCGATGTGTGGAATGTTTCCTTTACTTTTCTGATTTTCTGTTTCTGCAGGATGGTGATGGCGGAAGGAGCCCAGAGAGAAAGAGGGAGAGCTGCTCCCAGAACAGAGGGGAGGCAGATATTTGTGGATCTCGGTGAGAATAATTATCTGTATTATTTCTATTTCACCCTTGAAGGATGTTGTGAAATAATTTTTGCCAGATGAGTTAAAGGTTTTCGTTTCTGATTTTTCCACAGGGGAACAGAACTTTGATTCCATTTGTCTCTCTACCTATCGCACCGCCTGCAAGCTCAGATTTATTCAGAAAAGATGCAACTGTGAGCATCATCGTGGCTGATAACTTTCTTACAATCTAATTCGTTTAAGAAGAGGAGAGGAAGCTAACGGATGTTGTGTCTTCGTCCTTCCAGTGCATCTGATCGACATTTACAACGTGATCGAGGCGGTGCGGGACGCTGGGCTCAACGCCGTAGAGCTCAACGCCGGGATCTCCGTTGCCAGACTGGAGAACCTGGTTTCCTCCCTGTTCAACCAGCTCAGCAAGCGCCTTCCCACCACACACATCATCAACCCGCAGGAGAGCACCGTCCTCCTCGTCGAATTCATACTGGCCGCCGTTGACTGGTAACCTATTTACATACAGCAGCATGTTACTGGTAAAATCTTTCAGTTGTGGAAATGAGCTCAAAAATTAATATTTTCCATCAGCCACTTGAATCTCAGCATGATGGACATTTTTCAAGATGGTTGCCGTTTTTGAGCCTTTTATTGCCTTTAAATGCTACCTAGTTCAATGGATGAACTTTATGTCGTATCATATGTTTTAGACTATTCAGACAACTTCACAGTAATCATGTGTAGCAAAATCAGATGAAGGAGCTGAAGATGTGTGACACAGACTGAGACAGTTGTCTTAATGTTTAGCGTTAGCTTCTGCTACTTTTTCTTTTTTATTGGTTTAATGTTAGCTTCTGCTAATATGTAAATGTTTACCACTAGCTTCCACTAATAGTTTTGTGCAGTTAGCATTAGCTCCTGGTGATTTTTTTTTTGACTTGTTTAGCAGTTTTTCTTTAGCTTATGCTAGTAGTTTTAAGCAATAGCTTCAATTAATTTTTTTTACTTGTTTCACAGTTTGATGTTAGCTACTGATAATAGTTTATGTGTTTAGCCTTAACTTCTGGTAATATTTTTGTGTGCTTAGCATTAGCTTCAATTTATTCTTGTTTAGCAGTCTAGCGTTAGCTTCTGCTAACATTTGTATAGGTTTAGCGTTAGCTTCTTTTTATGTCCTTATGTGTTTAGCAGTAGCTTCCGGTAATATTTCTGCTAATATTTTTAAAGTGTTTAGCATTAGCTTCTGTTTGTATTTCTATGTGTTTAGCATTAACTTAGGGTAATGTTTGAAATGTATTTAGCAGTCTAGCATTAGTGGAGCTAAGGTTCTTGTTTAGTGAATTAGCGGTTAATGAACATTTTCTGTGACAAAAGTATTCACCTTTGATAAATATTTGCAAACTTGGTCAAAACGGCGGCCATCTGGTATTTTTTGTTTTTTCTTCAAAAATGAAACACCTGGAAATATCTGTGCCCAGTTAGGTTCTTGTGTCCACATGTGGAATATTTTGCTGAAATATTCATTTATCTGCTGCAGTAATTTGCGAATGCTAAGTGTGGATGTGTTTTCATCGTTCTAGTGAGCCAGAGAGCCGTCTGACAGTTCTCTCTGTTAAAGCGATGCTCTCTATACTTTGTGGAGGGAAGCTGGTGGACAAACTGCGATGTGAGTAGAAATCATTGTTTACTTTCTGCTCAAAGGGTTCAAATAGCACTTAAAAATATTTTTTTAAATACATTTTTGATTCTGTGTATGACAATTTTCAGACATAATCACCCAATAGTTTTACTAATAAACTAATTTTACAACGACCGCTGTTTGGAGAAACCTAAAAGGCAAATGTCTTTGATACTTGACAGCTGCACTTCTTTCTCTCACTGTGTTTTTTAAGCATCCAAAGCCTTAGAAATGCAATTATTTCTCATCTGTCTTTGAATTCTTTTAAATTGACATGATTTTTATTTTTTTAGCAATCTTTTTTATTAGACTTGGGTGTAGCAAGTTTTTAATCTCAGTTAATTCATGACTTAAGGAGGGGGTTAAATAATTCTTTCTGGTTTTGATAGTCTTCTACTTTAATAAACGGACTCATTTTTTCTTGGATTAACTCAGATCAGTTTAATCCCGAAGGTTTAAATGTGACAAAAATAATAATGCATGACTGACAGACATACAGAAGAGCATTAGGACTGCTGGAAAAAAAAGAAATCAGACCTTTAATGTCAGAATTCTGATATTAATTTTAGAATTTAAACTTTAATCTCAGAAATTGGATTTTAATTAAACTCATTCTCTGACTTTAACAGGTCATAATCAGTGTTTCCCGGTGGCCCTAATCCTCCTCCATACATACATCTGTAATGTTAATAATATTCATCTTGTTTCTGTCTGTAGATGTGTTTTCTCAGGTTTCTGACTCCAAGGGAGTCATGGTTCTGTCCAAGTTTGACAGTTTTCTAAAAGAGGCTCTCAAGCTGCCCACTGCTCTGCATGAAGGACCGTCCTTCGGATACACACACACTGTGGCTCGCTCCTGTTTCCCACAGCAGGTGCACACTTTACTCATCTGGGTTTTAATCAGAGATTAGTTGGACTTCCTAACAAAGAAAAAAGGAAGATGGAACGATGTTTGGTAGTAAAATGTCTCAGCAGTTTTTCATGTCGTTTTTTGCAGAAACGGGTGATGCTCAACATGTTCCTGGACATCGTGGCTGAGCCTCCGGAGTGTCTGGTCTGGCTGCCGCTGATGCACCGCATGGCCAACGTGGAGCACGGTACACACACAACTATACACACACTTACTCAAAATCAGACACATTTAATCCAAGGATTAAATTGCAGGAATATTTAGGATAGATTTTCTTTTTTTACAATACAAAAACATTCAAATAACCGTATTGGCCCAACTATGGAGAGCTGCTTCATTCAAGATTAAATTGATAAATATTCCATCAAATAAATAATTGTATCACTAAAATAAAAACTAAATATTGAAAACATTTTTTTTAACAGGGAGCTGTCAATCAGTTTAACATTTTTATTTATATTTATTTCAAAATGTTTTCATTTCAGGACTTATTTGTCTTTATTTAAAACTTTATGTATTTTAACTTAAATAAATGACATAAAAAGAGCCGGAAATTATCAACAGGATGTTAATGTGCCAATTGTTTTATCCGATTAATCGTCCAATTAATCACTAAATTTATCGATAATAGCCCAATTTTTTGGGTGTGTTTAAATAGTAAAAAATATGAACTTAGTTTATTCAATTTAAGGCATTTTGAACAGAGCCTTTCTATTGCTTAATTGTTTATTTTTTAATCTAAAATATTATGCATATTAATCTTTAGAAAAAAATATACAGAATTTTATTAGTTATTTTATTTTTTTTATCATATTTATTTTGGTTTTGTTTGCTTTACTGCTAAAAAAAAATGTTGTTTGTTTTTCAGTCTATCATCCGGTTTCCTGCTCCTATTGCCGTAGCAACGGGATCACTGGCTTCCGTTACCGCTGCCTCCGTTGCCGCGGTTACCAGCTGTGCCAGAACTGCTTCTGGTGTGGAAATGCCAGCGGCTCTCACAGCAACCAGCACCAGATGAAGGAGCACTCCTCCTGGGTGAGTCCCGGCGCGATTTCTGACATGTGACACCAGGGGGCGCTCTCTGGAGAAAAACAACGGAGGTTACTTAATCCCACTTCTTAAAAAAAGGCAGATTCCAGTTTGAAATGTTAAATAGTTGAAAGCAGGTCATCAACGGAGGTTTTTTCCAGTTTATTCTGGAGATCCAGCAGATTGAAGAGTAAAATTATTTCAACAGAGAAATAATAAATTTAAAGACGCAGAAATGGGAGTTAAATTATTCATAAAGTCGTGACGCATTGCATTAACGCCTTGGTTTCAGGGATACATGTCTCACCAGAGCAGCATCCTGCCTGCAAACACATTCTGCCAGTCATCCTCTTCAGATTTATATTTAGGTTTCAGTCTGAAAGAAGTTTTAGTTTATTTTCTTATTTTTACTGCCTCCATGTTTTTATTCTTTTTCTGTTTTGATGTTCATGTGCTTTTCAAATTCAGAAAAGTCGTATTAGAAGTTTTAGTAATCTAGAAATGAATGGAATCTGATTTATACTACAGTACGTCCATCCAGCGATCCATCCATCCATCCAGCCATTAGTTTATTCATCCATCCATCCATCCATCATCCATCATCCATCCATTAGTTTATTCATCCATCCATCCGTCCATCCATCCATCCATCCATTAGTTTATTCATCCATCCATCCGTCCGTCCATCCATCCATCCATCCATCCATTAGTTTATTCATCCATCCATCCATTAGTTTATCCATCCATCCATCCATCCGTCCGTCCATCCATCCATCCATCCATTAGTTTATTCATCCATCCATCCATTAGTTTATTCATCCATCCATCCATCCGTCCGTCCATCCATCCATCCATTAGTTTATTCATCCATCCATCCATCCGTCCGTCCATCCATCCATCCATCCATCCATCCATCCATCCATTAGTTTATCCATCCATCCATCCATCCATCCATCCATTAGTTTATTCATCCATCCATCCATCCATTAGTTTATTCATCCATCCATCCATCCATTAGTTTATCCATCCATCCATCCATCCATCCATTAGTTTATTCATCCATCCATCCATCCATTAGTTTATTCATCCATCCATTAGTTTATCCATCCATCCGTCCATCAACAGAATAAATGTATTTTTCACCTAAATTAGAAAATGCGTAGATGTCTTCATTTTTGTTATAGTTCTACTAACTATGATCTATCTATAAATTTGTGATAATGTTCAAAGGAAAGATGGCGGTGACGTGTACAAAACCATTTTTTCCTTTCCTTTTTTTGCAGAAATCTCCTGCGAAGAAGTTTGGTCGTGCGCTGGGCCGGACGCTGGGCTGCGTGTCGTCAAGGGAACCGCCCCATCCGATTTACCCCGAGGAGCCAGAGCGGACCCTTAACCTCACCAACATCGTGTACGACCTCACAGCAGCGCCACACATCTTTATTGTAGACGCTGAACAACAAGCGTTAAAAACTGCATTTACTGCATTTAGAAATCGATTAATTGTTAAGTGGAGTGTACAGACTCAGGAAAAGGCCATTTGCTGAAAGAATGACATATTCAGAGCAGTTATGAAACTAAAACTGGAAAAAATATAAATACAGTCTGCATTTAAGATGAACTTTAAAACAACTTTGTTGTTGTGTTCTACCCAAAACTAAAGTAGCATCGTTTTACCTTCATCTAATTCAAATTCTGTGACAACAATGTTCTATTAATCACATATCCAATTATAGAAAAAAGTCAACAGATCACCTCTGCACTGCATTGCACTTCAGATGCATCCTTTGCTACAAATCATTAACACTAGAGGAATCTATGATACTGTATCTTAGGCAATGTTTATTTAAAAAAAAAAAAAAGTGTAAAAAAATCTGAAAAAAGGGGCCAATTTTTTATCCAACTAATTATCAAAATAATTGCTAAAGTTACTGTTACTTACAGCCCTTGTGAGCACATTATCCTCTCTTAACATAATTATATTGATTTTAATTGGGTTTTTTAAATATATATTACTCATGTTATTTTAAAATGTGTTGAATTTCTACGAACATTTTTCATTTTAGCTACATGTGATGTTGCTACGTTTACTTTTGCAGAAGTCAGTGAAGCAGAGGGTGACATTAGAAAATATTGGAGTAGTTATTTTATTTAAGAACAAAATAATTTGCTTTCTGGTTAATATGTAGACTCCTGAGCAACATAGAACATTCATATGCTAATAGGACATTTAGATAGACTGATAGGATTGCAGACCCTCCTCTCTGAGCAAAATGCTCTAGTCGCTCCGCCCTCTTGGTGGATCTTTGCTGTTTGATTGTCGAAACGGCTGCAGACTGGGTCGTTACCGACCTGCAGGCGTTTTACTCAGGGAACCATATATGTGAGTATAATAATGACATTTGTGCAGATTTATTTTCTTTTATTGGTTACAGATTTTTTCCAACTTTGTGTGAATTTCCTTCCCCTCTTCCTTTCAGTTTTCTCTCCCTCTGCCGATCTTTGGCCTGTCTGTGTTTGCTCAGACTAAATAACGATTCGCTGTTGCATGAATGCACTCAAAACCACGTGACTTTCTGTGTGGGTATGAGAGTGTGAGAGAATGTGTGTGTAGGGAGGTCTAGGCTTTTAAACTGCTGATGTCGAGACCTTTATGGTGATACATGTTTGTTACTCAGCCCCTCCAGACCGATTGGGAACACCAATGAGGCCATGTTGCTGTCTTCAGCGGTACCAGAGTCGTCCAAGAGGTAAAGAGTGACGCAAAGAGTAGAGAAATATTAACTTCACTGTTTACTTTCTTTTTGGCTGTCAAGCTTGTATTGAAAATCCTTCATAATCCCTTTCATGTAGCTGCTTTTATTCAGTAACTGGTTTTTGTCGGTGCCTGATAATCAATTCTTAAAACTAAATAATATTGGACATGTTTTGAAACTGATCAGTCCCTCCAGGAGTTGATCTTTTTCACTGATACAAAATCACTGATTTGTGGAGCTAATTTAGACATTTCTGCATTGTATTTTGTAACATTTACACATAAGTATGATGGTAAATGTGACTTTTTGTTTGATAACGGATTATTACTTGACATCAGGTAAAGCAGAGGAACCAGTGTAGTAGAAGTAAGTAATACTGCCACCAGCAGGTGGGAGTTAGCATCACAAAACACAATGTCTGACCATTTTGGTGGAAAATTTGCAGTAAACTCGCAATTTAAGCATCATCGTAAAAAGATGTGGGGATGTGTTGATGTTCCATAAACATGGAAAAAACAATATGATATTATTTAAGCACACAACTGTTACGTTAAAGGTTTTATTTATGCATTCCTCTGGAGTCTAAAGGGCCACATAATTTGCTATAGCGGGCCAGTAAATATTAGAAAATATTAAAGAAAGTATTTAGAAAAAGTTCTATTTAAGGATGTAATCCATCTAATCTATTGATTTTAATCTTATATTCTTAGAATAAGAAGATCAAATCACTTAAAACTGTAAATTAACGAACTGGAGGGATTCTGACCGTCTGTTTCTCTTTCCACCCAGCGTGGCAGCAGCTCAGAGGATGAACGAGGAACACGCTCTGATTGCAGCGTATGTTAATCGACTGCAGAGCGGCCCATGGTGAGCGGCGCACAAACACACCAGCGAGGGCTGGGACAGGAGTTTACCAGTAATCAATAACTGAAGTAATCGCTAGTTGCAGCCCTATTTATGTGTAACTTTTCAGCTTGTTTTAAGTCAATATTATTACTAATATTGATTAAAAAAGTTCTAGTTACAGAGGCAGATTATTTCAATTTTAACAAGACATTTGTCGTGATGTGGTGGCTTTAGCACAACCCACGTTTGGAGGCCTTAGTCCTCGAAGCGGCCGTCGCGGGTTCGATTCCCGGACCTGGCGACATTTGCCGCTTGTCTTCCCCCTTTCCTGTCAGCCTACTTTAGAATAAGGGCCCACAAAAAAAAAAAAACCTTGGAAAAAAACAAGACATTTGTCCCGGTTTATAAGTGAAATAATCTCAGTGAAACTGGTGTTATTTGCTCTAGAAACTAGATAAAAATGTGAGATTTTGTACTAATCTGTTGACATATTTTTCATGAACCAGTTAATAATTGGATAGCGAAAGGATAACATTATTTGTGCAGAATTTGAATAGAGTGAAGTTAAAACTATGGCACTTGAGGAGTTCTAGGTAGAAAATATTTACAGAAAAAATGCAAAATGTGTATCTTTCTTGTACAATTTAGGCTGAACTGTTGCTCTGATTGTGTTGTTCTTTCATCAGTTAGCCTACTTTTGAGTCTCCAGTTGACGATTAATCAATTACTAAATTAGTTGACGATTATGTCAATAATCGGTTCATTGTGATTAATCAGATTAATGGTTTGAAATGTTTGTGTTTCAGTGGCGTCGACAGTCCAGGCAGGCAGGATGAGGAGCACAAACTTATCGCTCGCTACACGTCTCGACTGGCAGAGACAGAAAACACAGGAGTGAGTGAGAAATCACCAAATAACTAAAGCGGATCAATATAAAGTTTTATTTTCTTTTTTATTAATGAGGAAAGTGATACATGTGTGTTTCAGATGATTCCTACCAGGAGCATCAACTTTGACGTGAACAAACAGAAGAGGGAGCTCATCGCTCAGCTGGAGTGCAAAAACAGGTACAGAGTCATTACAGTTAAACTTATTAAACTTCTCACCTTTTGTCCCATTACAACCACAAAAACATGTGCATTTAGTTCTGGTGTTATGATAAAGCATATATCGTAAAGTGGAATTAAAAAGTTTAAAATTATATTACAAATAAAAGCCTAAAGTCTGGAATGCATTCAGTTACAGCCAAAATTATTCACACCTCGGTACTTGTAAATATATTTTTATTCAACTAATGGAATAGAATATACTTTATTCAATTTATTAGCTGACAAACTACTTAATCAAAAAAATATTAATCATACAAATATAACCATAAGAGATCAAATTTATAAAATATACATACACCTAAGAGTGATTTAAGTAAGTCAATATGAGTGAATATAAATAAATTAAATAAAATAAGATTGCACATGCAAAGATGTTAAAATACAAAATATATAAATGAGTGCTGAGAAAATTAGATTTAAGTTTCTCAGAGTTAAAAAGTTTGTTTCTGGTGTAAAATGGATTATCACTTTAAGAAGATATAATTTAATTTTATGTGTACTGAGATAATTGCACTAGAAACTTTAAAAATCTGTTTTTGCAGTGCGCAGATACTTATCTCTGCCTATTATTACACTGCAAAAACACAAAATCTTACCAAATATTTTTGATCTACCATATTTTCCGGACTATAAGTTGCACCGGAGTATAAGTCGCATTTTTGGGGGAAATTTATTTGATAAAAACCAACACCAAGAACAGACACGTCATCTTGAAAGGCAATAAAAATAGAATAGAGGCAACAACAGGCTGAATAATTGTACGGTATGCTAACGTTACAT